>JAOTRH010483686.1:0-25091 GCA_034768845.1 Heliamphora exappendiculata | reverse complement strand
GGGTTTTTGCAAACGGGTCCCCCCCCCCCCCCCCCCCTCTTTTCTTCTCTCTTTCTCTCTACCTATCAGTAATGTCTCTCTCTCTCTCTCTCTCTCTCTCTCTCATGCATACATGGAAGTCATTCAGAGATAGCATTCAGATATAATCTATATTGGAGGAAGGCATTGATGGGACATTGGTCTTAGGAGGAATTCTCCATCTCTCCACTCTCTCCCAAACTAGCTCTCATCTCTCTCTCCATTTAAAATTCAGTTTTTTTTTCCTTTCTCTTTATTTTAAAGACAACTTTTTATTTTTCTCCCTGGAAAAACACATTTTAATATATGTGCATACATACGGTCCGAAAAATTGTTTCAGAACCCTTTTTTTTTTTTATATATTTTTTAGGTTGCATATCTCTTTTGGTTTTGTATATTTTCCTAGTTTACGTGTATTTTTTGTTGCTTTTATTGAACTAAGAACAAGTTTAATGAAAATAATCAGTGATGCTTGGAGTTTATGGGGAGTGAGATTACTGAAAATTCTTTACTACCTTGTTACTCTTAATAATTAAAAAGTTATTTATTATTTAAAATTTACTTTTTAATTAAATTATATTCAAATTTAAAAGTGCTTTTAGCCGCGGGTAATTGCTAGAGGTCAACAAGCAGCCTGTGTAGTTCTTGCACAAATGAATAATTCGCTAACAACTGAAATTCCAATTGTGCAAAAAAGAAAGCTAACACATTAAACAAAATTACTGGCTTACAACCTCGAAAAGGATATTCATCCAGCACCCATAACTGGAAGAAAAAAGAATAAAAATACGCATAACAGGCATAAATCATATACCAAATGGATAGCAAGAATTAAGGACAGGGACATCATATATATATTGTATAGGAACGGATGGATATATCGAGAGAGAGAGAGAGATGGATTACTATGAAAGTTTGATGAAACACGGGCAAATACTTGAGATCCTCGGACTGGCCCCAAGCCCTGATCAACTGCAAAGCCTTCTTTCTATTCTCGTGGTCGATCCGCTGATCATCGATCATCCTGACCATCTCATCCAACACCTTCTCCGACGCTACCTCGGAGAACACCTTCTCACAGTTGGAGGTGCAGGCCTCCAGAAGATCGAGACTCAGCTTCTGGCTAGCGGCGCTCTTCGCGACCAACTTTTTCTTGATGGCTTTCACGACCTCCGACCCACTGAACTCCTCGCTGTTGATCATGGCGCATATACGGAGGTTCATGCCCCAGTTAGGCTCCTCCAGGTGCTCCGCCGTCGCTTCGTCGACCATTTTGGACTCCGGCGTTGGGGACTGTATAATTTCCTTCATTTTCGTGCTGACGATTCGGCTCATTTGGGATCCGCCGGCCTTCAATCGCTCGCCCAACGAAGACGAAGCTAGTTTCAATTTGTCCATCTTATGAAGGATTTGGGAATTGAGACCCTATTCCGGTTGAATTTGAGACGCGGCGAGGGAGAAAGTAGCTTGATGTTGCGTTGCGAAACCCTAGGTTCTTCGGTTCTGTAACGTCGATCTTTGTCGCGAGGTATTGGGCGTCGCGAAAGAAAGAAGGAGGGAGAGAGGGGCTTGGAATTGGTCTTTTGTGGGAACACTGGGAAGAGGCAAGAGATAAGTCTGAAATAGTGGATTAGGCTGATTTTAAGAAGCTCAGATACGCGTGGCCTGTTCCTCAGCAGGCCTTAACTTTTTTTTAAGGGTTTTTGTTTAATTTTTTTTAAAATCACTTATTTAGTCTTTTATTTTAATTTATTTATTTTTTTCACATTTTTTATATGTTTTTTTTATAACAAATCAAAAAAAATCAAAACTTTTAAAAATACTTTTAAAAAAATTAGATCAAACACAAACTCACATAGGAATTCATGTCATTTTCATTTATATTTTAAAACTACTAAGTTCATAGATATTCGACAATTGAGATAACTAATTACCTATAGCGGTGGTGATAGCAATGCACAAGTGGGAGTGACGATTTTTTTAAAAAATATTTTTTAAGTATTATCTAAATACTGAAATTTTAATATAAATAATTTTTTTTATAAAAATAACTTTATATAAAAATATATTTCATTGTAAAATATTTTGCGTAAAAATAATTTGTGATTTAACTTAAAAAATAAATCATAAATATAATTTTAAGAATAGGTTTTATAGTTTTTTAAACTTTAGTGTAATCCAATCATCTAATTATTCACTTTTAATCAGTTTAGGTTTTTTGAAAATATAATGTTTTAAATAAATTTAACAATATAAACAATTCTTATTAGCGGAATAGACTTACCATACAAATTTTAAAATGAAAATATTAGAACCTCCTTTTTTTTTTTTTGAATGAAAAGAATTTGGATTGGATTTGAGGATATTACTTTATTGGTTTGTTGAAGGAAAGTAATAAATAAACTTCCACAATCAACCACACGAATTAAATTTTGTAAATTTTAGTATAAATAGATGACAAAAATCTAATTTCTTTAGTTTTTTTTTGGTTAAAGTGTGTTTTAAGGTTTTCCCAACTAATAAAGATTGGGGTTCCCCGGAGTCATTGATCCAAATTTTACTTTAAAGTTTAATTGTTTATGGCTTATTTCTTTAGTGATCAAATTGTAATCTTATATAATTAGTTTAAAAAATTATACACGAAAAAATTTAGATTAAGAAATGTTAGGATGTTAATTTGACCTGACATTCATACCATTCTCGTGTTACATGATTCAAGTAAATTATTGTTCTAATTGACTCTACGTCGGTTGAAATAAAATTTAGAAATAGTTCACCAATAATTTATCTACAACTGGAATAAAAGTATAAATTGTATGTATAATGTCATTCAGTTTGATTTGGTTACTTTTAACGTGTTGGCATGAAAGATCGAGAATGAGGTCGAAACCAAATTTATTTCAAATTTTTGCTTGTATTTAAAATCAACTACACTTATCAGCACTCATGTACCGACTATTTAACGGTTTTTAAGCCTTGTTCAGTTGGTTTCTTTAAGTTTCTCGATTAAATTTGCATTCTTACAATTTTCTCTTGCCTTGTCTCCCGATTAAATAAATTAATTATATTTTATATATAAATATGTATATAAAATATATTTTTTACATAATATAATAGGACTAAAATACAAAAATATTATACTTATTTTATTTTTTCCTTTAATTTCTTTTTTTTTTCTTTTTAATTCTAATAATTGATTAATATTATTATTTTAATATTTTATTATGTCATTATTGTTAGTATTAGCTCTCTTTGGTATAGCTTTTTCTGCAACTTTTTTTGTAGCTTTTTTTCATCTTTTCTGAACTTTTTTATTATTCTAGTTAATAATTTTTTATATTTTTCAATTTGTAAGTGGATTTTTTTTGTCTTATATGATTTTTTTATTTTTTAATTATTTTTATTTTTATTTTTTTAATTTCTTGTAATTAGAGAAATTTAAAAAGTATATTCGTTTGAATTAATGTAAAAAAAAATATACTAAAAAAAGTTATATAAAAAAGCTTTAAAAAGCAATCCTAAACAAATCAAAATTTTAAAGCGAAAAAAATATTTCCCATTATGACCTTGCCGCTCCATTTTCACCACTTAATTGATTTTTTTAATCCTGTCCTACTAATAAACTGAATGGGAAGAAAGAACACAATCCGCCATGTACCCTCTTATTACCATCTTTAACCACTCTATTACCATTTTTACACGCTCAATTTACTTATCAAATCCAAAAAGGAATGCTCAATTTCAAATAATTAGACAGGGTATTATTAGGCCCATATATAATAATAATTTATTGGTTTATTTATTTTTATTTACTAGTTCCAAAATTTTTCTATCTTTTTAAATCTCTCTTGTTAATACGAAATAAAAAAACTAAATTAAAAAATAAAAAAATAAAAAATTAGTTAATTTTTTATTTTTAATTCAAAATAGAGCGTGATTCACGTTGAATCTTTAACTTTTATTTATGAGTATTTAAAAATACTATTGTTAGTAACTTATAAATTATAACTTATTGCATAAGTTGAAAATATTTTGTAAAAATTATAATTTATAACTAAAATAGAAAAAAAAATAATTAAAAATTATAACAAAAATTATTAATATTTAAAAATATTATAATTTATACTTAAAATTAATAGTATAAAACTAAAAATTAATAACATGGGCTTTCCCAAGCACCCCTTAGCTTCTTTTGCTGTTTTGGGATTTTCTAAAAAAAAATACTTTTAAGTTCTAAGGTTTAACACACACACACACACAACCCCCCATTTTTAAGGAAAAACTATTTCCTTCCGAACAGATTTAAAATTCATCGTACAAAAATAACAATAATTATATCAATAAAATGTTAACTTTTTTGTCAGTAAATAAATAAATTTAAAAGGCATTATAACCAGTTTAAGAGAAAATTATAAAAACATATTAAATATTTTAATAAAAATGAAAAATAAAAAGACATCTGCAATAATTTTAAAATTTAACATATTTTATTTTAAATATTTGAATTTTGAATAAATTACACTGATTTTTTCAAAATTTTTTGACAAAAATAAAAAAAATTTATGAAAATTTTGAAATATTACTGAACTCTGTTAGTAATTTTGCCCTAAAACGAGAATTATAAATTTACAAATTTAATCTTGAAACAGTCCAAAGGCTCAGGAGATTTAGATATTAAAAAAAGTTTAAAAATAAAAAAAATAAGAAGAAGAAGAAGAAGAAAGGGCAGTGGCACACACTGCCCCACCGCCTCTCACTCATTGCCACCGCCGTTCACCCTTGTCGTCGCCACCGGTGACCCTGTCGTCGCCCATTGTCGTCGTTCCGCCGCCGACTTCTCCTGTACCCCCTCTCTCTCTATCTATATACAAGAAGTAAGTAATTAAAAGAGGAAGAAAATAAATCCAACTAGTGTAGCGTGAATAGTCTCAACGGCGACGAAGAGGTTGTCGTGATCTTCAACGACCAACCAGAGGAAACTAGAGCAACCATGGTCGAGATCATCGACAGAAATGCTTTCACCTTCGGCGGTTGTCGGCGAACCCTCCGCCCTGCTCTCCTGCTGCGGCGGCCGCCTCTAGAAATCCACCGCCCACCACCACTTCCAGCAATTCGTCTCCGCCTTCCACACTGCCTCCGGCACTCCGGCATACACTGCCCCGAAGGAGAGTATAAGTATATATATTGACTTAGAGAGGGAGATGAGAAAGATAGGAAGAGACTGAGAGAGGGAGACAAGAGAGAGAGCCCGGCGGTAGCTGGTCTTCGTCGCCGGAGGAAGATGACGCCGGCGTTGGCGTTGCCGATGAAGGGTGTCGGCGCCTGTTCTTCTTCTTCACCCCTTTTCCCTTTTTTTTTTCTTCCTAAATCAAACTTAATAATCAACTATCATGAGAGAGAGAAGGGGGCAAAAATGGATATGTAAGTTTAAATTATACAAAATTTATGTTTTTCCATTCAAACTTAACGGAGATTTGATAGTTTGGGCGTTTTTGATATAAAAATTAAACTAAATGATAAGATGAAAAATTAGTATTATTTTAAAAATGACAATAAGTGTATTTATTTTTATTAGAAATTTTATGAAAAATTAGTTTAATTTATTTTTGAATTTTTTATTTTTGAATTTTTTTAAAAAATAAAAAATAAAAAATTTAATTAACTGAGCATGCCAAATGGCCATAATTAGCTTTATTGAGATATTTTACTGTATTACTAATAAGTTTTGCCGTCCATATATTTGAGCATAGATTCGAACCTAATTATCTCACATGAGTGGATACCACGTGATTATAAATTTTCATAATTTTTATACTACGTGATTATAAATATTTATAAAATTTTCATAATTTTTACCGCCCAAATAACCTAATAAGTTTTTTTTTCTTCTCATTTTTGCCTTTAATAATTTTTATTTTATTTTATTTTAAATAAATTTATTTTATTTTCTTAAATTTTTCTTGTCAAATTAATTTAAAAAGTAAAAAATATAATCAAGCGGCGTAATTATTTTTTAGAAAAAAACAAAAATAAGTAAAAATTTTGATAGTTTATTACAAACTAGGCCTAATTAAGTTATGAGAAAAAATTATAACCCTTAACTTAATCTAATATTGTAATTTTAACAATTTTTATTTATTTATTTCAAGTGTCTTACTTTTGAAAATATTTTAAAAATATTTATTTTTCATATTTAATAATTTAAATGAATAATTAAAAAAGAAAAATATTTTTATTTTTTCTCTTCAAATCAAACGAGATCACAAACCTACTGTTAAAAAAAAAAGAAAAAAGAATAGAAAAGAAGAGCTCCAACCAGAACGCAAGGAGGGTGCGGCGTAAAATAAAATTGGGGAAGGGGATGCCCAGTTTTGGGTGATATCTCCGGCCTGCGATGGTTTCCCTCTCGACTTGGTTCCGATACATAGCCCACAAATTCGAGTACTCTCTCTCTCTCGGCTGGAAGGTCACCCCTATCTCCTCTCACTCTCTCTCTCTTCTTCTTCCTCCTTTTTTTCATTTCTATAAATCTATATACATGTTCGCATCAAATGAAGAAACCGCATATTTTGTGATCTCTTCGCACTGGATTGTCGATTATTGCAAGTTACTTTCAAGATTGTTCTTTTTTTTGGCAAGAATGATAGTTTTTTTCTTTCTTCAATTCCTTATTTGTTAGTGTTTTGATACAATATGGTCGCCTTCAAGGTTTTTGTGATGGGTTTTTGTATTACTGGGTGCTTTCTGTAAGAGATTGCTTGGTATCGTTGGTTGTATGAAATGCTGATGGATTTTTTGCCCTTCATATTGTAATAAATCAATTCAAAATGACAAGAAGTCCACTGCAATTTAAATCTCAAACAGAACATATCATAATTAAATCTCAAATAGCAAATTTTAAAAATAAAAATGTTATTTTGTTCAATGTAAGCAAAAATATTTATGTCAAAATAACACATGTATAGCGATTTAGGATGGTGGGAGGTGTAGAAACAAACCTATAATAGACAACTTTTAAGTTGTTACGCACATTCTCGGTGTTGAATATTAGGACATCATTCATGATTTCACTTGATTTCTTCTCAGACAAAATGCTTATGCCTAAAAGCATTTCACTTGATGCCCATGTAATTTAGCAAATTTAACAAAAAATTGAACAATCTTCAATGTCTAATTGACCAAGTACATTTAAGAAACAGCATCCAATTCAAAATGACATCCAATTCAGTTATTATTTTATGGATAATATAATTAACTTGCAAGTACATACTCCGATTATAGCAACCACATAGCTTTGAGACAACTCCTTTGAATTTCTTTTTGGTCTGCAAAATCAATAGCAACCGCATAGCTTTCCTTTATTGATGCAATCTCCCAAAAAATGCTTCATCTTTATGAAAGAACGTAAGGAGAAAAGAGAGAATCAAAGAATTTTTAGCAAAATTTTCCCGTGCCGAAAAGGCACTTTTTTTAAAGTTGATCCCAAAATGAACTTAAGCCAATAGTCAAAAGTAAAAATGCTAGTAAGAGCAACAAAATACTTAAAAACCAATTCAATCACACTATAGGTTCACCCTTAACCTCCTACCTTCACTAAGAGTTTTTATTAGGCTCACCCTTAGCCTCAACCAAAAGCAATAAATAAAAATCAAGATTTCCAACAAAAATGTTATGGTCTTTATCAAAATAACCTCAATCTATAATTTATTAATAATGGGAAGAAAGTGATAATTTACATAGGGGTCTAGAAGGCGAAATCAACTATGTAAAGTGTAAGGAAAGATAGATTTGATCTTGTGGTGAAAGAGCGAGCACCTAATAAATGAAGACATTCAAATGAGGCCAATATGTAAAAAAATTATAGAACAAATAAATCGAGAAATCCTGGTGGAACAATTGCAACCAATAGGAAATTCACATTGTGGAAATTATGCATATAAAAAATTATGCCATCGCAATATTCTTTATTTTTAAAGAAAAGAATGTCATATACATTTCGACTTGTACAACGAAAGAAAGACAATTTCAAAAACCAGAAATTACTACTACTTAATTTAAAGGCTCTCCATAGGATCTATCCTGATTTCTTAAGCCACCTATGCCATCAATTCCATTGGATTAGAAGTAAGAAACATAATAGTTTCAAGTGTGATGAATAGCCCTTTACTTCAAATAAAAATTCCAGAGATGGAAGCAGCATCAGCAGCAACAACTCCCATAAAAAGGTGACCCTTCAGTTGAACTAAGAAAATTAAAAGAAAAAAATATAATTAAAAGAAACCACGTGTTAGCATACGGGTCTTCATGATTTTGCACACCTAAAAAAGAAACCACATGTCAGACGCACCTAGAAAACAATAAAAGAAAAAGGTCTAATTAGAAATATAAGATTTTGCAGCAATATTAGCCCTAAAAACTGTTAGTTTATGGGTCTTTATCAGTATATCATACATATGCCCTTCGTTGGAGCTTTTGTTATCGTTGTCATAGCAAGGAGACCAAATTTTGCACGCTAAAACCCATCATATTCCATTAAAAAGCTGATAACACTTCCAAATTTTGCACGCTGAAACCCATCATATTTCATCCAATTAATTACTAATTGATACTTTACCTCTTGAGCCAACAACACCCTTTATACCTTTTTCTCCTCCTTCAACATAACAAAAGCTAATAACTCAACTGTATAAACATTGAGATTAGGGAATCAAGAATGAAAATGGCATTTAGGCAATCAAGAATGAGAATTAGCATTGTAGTGAAGAATGACATGCAACGATTTTCCCTTCAAACAATTAGAAACATGGTAACTTGCGCAACATATTTGTTAGTCATTTGAAGGCAATTTGAAACCTAGGCCATGACTTTAAGAAGGAGCTTCAAACCACTTGATTTAGTTCAAAGTAAGGTGTCAAGGTTTTAATTGGACTAAATGCTATGGAACCAAGTAGGAAATTTTACCGAAGACCAAAAAAAAAAGAGGGGAAGGTCTGCATGCTCTTTGTAGACAAAAGGAATGGAAGGCAACAAAAAATAATCATATAAACAAATTTAAATGAAAACATAAAAAATCCTATAGTTCAAGATATATTTGCAGAAAATAAACATTTGGAGTGAGACATGAACTAAGAGGAGCAAAAGAAAAAGAAAAGTAAATCAAGAGGATCCATAATGCTTACATATTTCTCCAACAACTTTTCCCGAATTTAAAGCGAGGCATGTGACATAAGTACAAAACCACTTTGTTCTTAGAAAAGTATAAACTAAAAAATGCCTAAGGGGAAAAAAGAAAGAAAGAATAGAGACATAAAAAAATATGATCATTAGTGGAAAATGTGAATCAACATTTGTGATCACGGCAAACCCAAAAAAATAATAAAAGAGAAAGCGTCACGTGCAAGAGTGCTTATCATTTGCTCCAATAGTCCTAGCAATGGATCTTGAAAATGTTGTCAATTGGCAAGAACATTTAACACATTGGAGAGAAGGGGGGAGGGAGGGGGAAAGAGAGAAAATTAATAGCTTGGCAGGATTATAGTGAATATTAATCAAGCAATAACTTTTTTTCTATTCCAGAAAATAAACTTTAAAAAAAAAAACAGAGCATCATGTTGATACAATTTTGAGCCCTAATATGCTTGATAGTTACCAAACTAAATCAAATCCAAAAAATAAAATATAAACTATGATGATAATGAACAAAAAAAACTCACAAACAAAAAGAAAAGAACATGGGTGGAGCGACAACATATATGTATGCATACATATAAATAGGAGGGAAATCGAAGTAAAATACACAAACGATCGCAATAAACGCAACCCTATTCCATCTAAAAGCCCATTATGGCGTTTAGTCAGTTGGTGTTTTGTCACTTTCACCTGCATTGAAAGGGAGAGAGCTTTGCCTCTGTTTCAGGATGGAGAGAGCTTAGGAGCATTGTGTCAGTTTTGTAGAGAACTGAAGGGAAAAAAAATAGAAGAAGATAAGTGATAGTGAAACACGCAAGCTACCTGCTGGAAATTTGGAAGTGGGAATGGAGCATGAAGGCCTTATTAGAACAAAAATTGAAAGATAAGATTATATACATAGCCATGATACCAAATAATAAAAAAATGATAATTATAGTCTATTTGGACTGGACATAGTATAGTTTCTCGAAAGAATACAAAACCCAATACCCAGTAAGATGGTAAAATACAGTTCCTTGAAAACATAATTCGTGTTTCTGACCAGTACACACCCAATACGTATGTTCTTTCTGCAGAAAAAATAGAGAACATACGAAAGAGACAGAAAATGGTACCTATGGAAGCATGTTACTGGATAATTAGAGTCTATTTCCTCGAAGGAAACATAGTATAGGCTAAGCACATCTTAAACTAAAATTCAAAATACTTTCTAAATAGTAATCTGTGGAAAAAAGAACCAAACAAAAGTTGCATTAATACCTAAAAACAAGATATCAAAAAGAAAAAAGTATTTATCTTACGGTTCGATCCAAGCTGGGAAAAAATGGCAAAAGTATGTTAAAATGATACAAATGTTAATGTCGTCAAAGAAGAACGGCATATGCTGGGTTATGCAAACTCAAACCATATAACATATGAGTGTAATCTAACAATCACACCAACATTTTCATAATAAAATAAAATCAATGATGGGATATGGGGAAAAAAATTAATTGCTTAAGACATTGTATTGAAAAATGGACATGAACTTTACCATAGGGATAACAAATGAATATAAATAAAGAAAAGAAAAGGATATTTGAAAACTAAAATAACTCAACCAAAATATTTGTTATGCAACAGTTATATTTTTTTATTTAGTTATGTTCTGTCATTATTTTATAGCCAATGTGAGATTCATTTTCTACATTGGAAGCATACGGGAAAGAGAAAAACAAAGAGAGGAAGAGTGTGAATGAAAGGATGACTTTTGTTTACCTCAAGAAACACCACGGACTTCGAAGAATAAAAATTATTCAAGTAATAGATTAAATCACACATGAATGTACAAATAAAAAAACACCTTTGAAAAGGTAATATTTATTTTATTTTACTCTTGATAAATAGGCACGATGAAAATAAAACAAACACCTTTGAAAAGGTAATATGTATTTTATTTTATTATACTATTTATTTTACTCTTGATTTTAATGAAATTTACTTCTCACAACCGAAGGCCCTAATTCCTCATCCTGACATAAGTAAAAGAAAAGAAAGTGATATTGGAAATAGCTATGGAAGACAAAAGGTATCGTTACTTTGTAAACATATCAAGTAAAAAGGTGTTGCCTAGTGCCACTATCCCCACCCTCCCTCGCAATCTGATTCAAACAAAAACTAATCAACTATCAAAATAATAACCTAATTAAAACCAATCACCGCTACCACCGACACTAGTAACTCAATTTGCTTATCAAAAAGTGTCTTTATAAATAAATATTCATATTGACCCCAACTTTAATGTACGGCGTGTGCTGGGTTCAGCAAGACCATTTAGTGTTTGGGCAATTGAAATTCTTATATGTAATAGGACCAACATTTAGTAGCCTATCTTTAATAAATCTTACCACGTTGCGAGTGGCAAACCCATGAAAAATCCAACAATCCCTTTTAAAAAGAAATTATACATGATTTAATCTTTTGCCTTTGAGGCAGCTATTGGTTTCCTTCAACATATACAATAAAAAAAATTAGATCACCACATAACAGTTGTCCTCCATTACAATTCTGAAATGATCAAAAACTACAAATCTTCCGAAATCCTTTTTACAAATAGATCTCACAATCAATGCATGGGACCACTGTTAAAGTGGGTTTCTACTAAAATCAATATATAGGAAAGCAAATTAACCAATGTTATTGAACCGAAAGATGTTTGATAATTATAGCATTATGTCAATCAATTGAAGCGTAAGGTTAATTCAGTTGGCTCGAAAGGCAAATAACAATTTAGTAATAAATTATAGAAACTCAACCACTAAAAAATCAATCCATACCTCTTTGATCAAAAGTTAATATAACAAAAGAATGATCAAGTCTATTCCCCGCTCTCCAATTAGAAACAAGAACACCATATAATTTCAAAATCAAAACAGAATTGTATGAAAAACAAAGAAAAGTACATACCTGATTGAACAAATAAATATATAAGTACATACTTCATAATAAATATATATAAGTATAATACTTGGGAAAGAGAAGTATTTGTGATTTTCTAATTTTATCCTGAAAGCCGCATCGTCCTCTAATAATCAACCCCCCCACCACTACCAACCACTTAACCCACCTTTCACCTCTCGAAAGACTTTTTTTTTTAAATTTAAAAAAAGTCTTATAAGACCCATCCCATTCCTTTTAGCAAGGGAATTTAAGAAGAAAAAAAAGAAAATATAACTCTTTATATTAATATACCACGAAGAAAATTCATTGATAGCTGACTTTTACAAAGATAAAAAATGACGAACAAAAAAATCCAAGTATCTAAAATTTTCAGCAAAAAATATCATTAAGATTTATAACAAATAACTCAAGTATGTAAACTTCAAGAAAGAAAAATGTATTAGAACAAAAAGTGGTGCCAAAATAAATTTCTAATACAAATAAATTTAGCACTTCTGTTCACACTTCAAGTTTAATATCTAATACAAATAAATTAAGCAAAAAATTAATCCATAAAGCCAAATTAATTCTTTATTGTTTCTTTTTAAAAGCGAAATTGTTTCAAATCTCACAATCAAGAACCACACAACAACAACTAATAAAAAAACGATGGGTCCACAATTCTAGAAACAGTATTATTCTTAAATACATTTTGTTCTCAATTTTTTTTTGTTTAAACATAAACATACGTACCTCTCAAACCAAAACAAATTATAAAACAAATAACTTAACCACCTGTGTTCAAACTTCAAGTCTATATCTAATATGATAAATTAAGCAAACAAATTAATCCATACGCACATATATCCTCCTAAACTCATGGACAGAGAAGGGAATTATACCTTAGTTGTGGAAACAAATTGGATATTCTTGTTGGTGTTAGAGATGGGAATAGAATTAGAAAAACACCTTGTATGCATGAAATTTGAAAGATTAGTAGTCCTTGAATCTAAGCATGATTCACAATGAAGCTTCACATCAAAACTACATGTGTGGGACTGTACAATGCAAACCCAAGTAGTGAAATAAATAACTAAGCACATAAATTTTAAAGGAACAAAGTGTTGGTCAATTGGTTTAGAATCTGGGACTGTACAATGCAAACCCAAGTAGTGAAATAAATAACTAAGCACATAAATTTTAAAGGAACAAAGTGTTGGACAATTGGTTTAGAATCTCACTGCGTCAATAGTAGCACTGCTTCAATGGACTAAGAACAACACGCTGGTCAAATTCAATTTCCTTAGCTAAGTTGAGGTGCGGGTCTCCATTTGCCCATAGCCTAAGAACAGCGAGTTGCAACACAACATGGTTTGAAAGCAACACACACTAAAATATGGTTTCTTTGTATTAATAACATTTGAACAGAACCAAAAAATATAGAATACAGAACCAAAAAAAATTGAAGATAAAAAAATAGAGTGACTTTAGTAATCAAAAAATGGTGATGGGGAAAAAATATAGATCGTACAAAAAAATTAAAGATTGGACCAAAAAAATAGAAAACAATTTTGATGCTTACCTTTGTTCTTTCGGAATCCAAAAATCACCGGTGGAACAAAAGCTCAGGACGGTGGTGGCTGTAGCGGTGGACGGTGGTGGTTGCAGCAGTGGACGAGGAGGCAATGATGGCTGCAACAGAGATTGTAAATGATAACATAACCAAAAAAACTAAAGATTAGAGGGAAAAAATAGAGCGACTTCCGTAATCTAAAAATGACGATGTAGAAAATTGAAGATCAGATCAAAAAATAAATGATTTTGATGCGTACCTTACTCTGTTCTTTGTGAACCCTAAAATCACTAGTGGGACAAAAGCAAAGGGCGGTGGTGGCTGCAGCGGTGGACATGTGGAGGCGGTGATGGCTTCAATGGTTATGGCTGCAACCTGCAGTAGAAGGGATCGAAAATGGTGGTTTCGGTAGATATGCAGAGGGAGAGCGGGAATGTGAGAGAAAGAGAGATTTTTTTAGAGAGGAAGAAAACCAAAGATGGTGGCGTCGGATGTGTAGAGAGAGAGAGGAGGGAGGGAGAGAATAGTTTTGAGAGAGGACGAAAGCCAGAGATTTCTTTAGGGATCACCGGTGGGCGCCAATTTGTTGATGAGAGAGAGAGAGAGAGAGAGAGAGAGAGATTTTGGGTTATAAGTTAATCTTAACCGTTGGATTGAATCTTTAGTTAATACGAACCTTTATTTTGAAAATATGTAAACACATTTTGAAAAATCTCCTTTGTTTTATTATATAGATATAGATACTAGTGAGTGCTGCACACGCAACGTGTGCAATTATATATTGGTGAAAAAAAAAGACTTATAACTGTCGAGACGTAGGTGAGTAATATAGATTGTTTGTGATATTTTTATATCTTTAACTTTAGAATTAGTGCATAATGTAATAATTTTAAATCCGAAGTCTTGAAAATTATTTAAGAACTTTTTTTTTTCTTGATTTCTTGTCTGCTGATGAATTGAGGCTTGACTTAGAGAACCCCTTTCTTTGTTTTCTTTATGGATTTTTTAGATTTTATTATGTTTTCAATGGAAAAATTACCTCTTTCAATTGGAGGCAACTGAAGCAATGTCGATCCTTTGAGTTCGGGATGCCTGCTTTCTCGATTTGTGTGACATGGGTTCAAATTTTTGAAATTACTAAATTTTGGGCTCCTTTATTAAATAGTTTAGATAAATAGTATATATAAACGCCCATCTCCTTTCACTCACCATTCACGGTATACAATATTGCTCCATATATATATATATATAAAACATGAAATGGGATAAATATTGAAATTCAATATGGAGAGAAATAATATGTAAAACGATGTGATAAAAATCAAGCTAACTTCCTAAATAGTCTACAAATACATAATAGAAAAAAATCTAGAACCTGATGAGAGTTCTTCAAACTAAGCCCTCGGTGTTGACCTGAAAATGGCACATACTTCACAGCCATTGAAACGGCTTACTCGCAGTTTTCTATCATTGCAATTGCCTAAAATAACATCATCATGACAATCCATTCATCATAAACAAATTCATAAAAATGCCCATCGAAACACAATCAGATGTTTGGTATCAATTTCAAAATGTACTTTTACAACTGGAAGATGAAGAATTGCTACATACTCGAGCAAACTGAGATATGGGTTTTCTAGTGATTTAACGAAGAACAAAGAGAGAAAATAGAAGCAAAAATGGATTGGCAAGTGGAGATAAGTGAGAGCAACCAAATGAGTAGTGGTTGAATCAAAACAAAAATTGCCTGATCGTGGGTTTGTGTTGTAGTGATTTTACAGTTTTAACCGTGTAGTTAGTAGTACAGGCATCAGTTAACTTCGCTAGGTAATAACTTGTGAGGTTTAACTAATTTTTAAATTGCTAAGTATGTGACAAGGCTTCACTTTAAAATCTGAGCTCCCTTTATTAAATAGTGTATATATATATAATTTGATTAAAATTTTGCATTTATCTTGATTCCTCTTGTTTCCTTACTTGAATGGTCTTCTTTTTCTGGAAAAGTTTTTATCGATATGGAGCATTTTTACATTGGCAGTTGGACATCCCGAATGTTTCATCATATGTCTAGTGCGCATTTGGCAGTACTTGATATAAATCCACAATGCTTTGCGCTAATACTGCTATTATGTCTTAGAGTGCTCTCATTAATGCAGTTTTTGATTGTCCACTCCCTTCCAATCAAAAGACGATGAAAAACGTAGGGCCGAATGTTTCATGAGATGTCTAGTGTGCACTTGGCAGTACTTGATATAAATCCGCAATGCTTTGCACTAATACTGCTATTATGTCTTAGAGTGCTCTCATTAAGGCAGTTTTTGATTGTCCACTCTCACTTCCAATCAAAAGACGAAGCAAAACATAGGGTACATTTTTTTTGAGTTACTGATTAATGTCAGATGACTAAGCATGAAGTTTCTGTTTTTGGGCAACGACGGTACGGTCTAAAACATATAGGTCATGTTTGTTGTGCCGGTTTAAGATGTCCGGATTGGATTAAAGTTTTTTTGGGATCCACCATTTCAGATTTTGGAC
The DNA here is from genome assembly GCA_034768845.1 of Heliamphora exappendiculata. Lineage (NCBI taxonomy): Eukaryota > Viridiplantae > Streptophyta > Magnoliopsida > Ericales > Sarraceniaceae > Heliamphora > Heliamphora exappendiculata. The sequence continues at coordinate 8,854 of JAOTRH010483686.1, read as the reverse complement.
TATTAATCATCTATATGGTGGACCATTTAGAATACACGGGATTAATGATCGCATCACCTCCCGCGATAACTTTTACCCCTCTGGTCCTTTTATCCTTGGGAAAAGATTTATGTTCAACAATATATGATGACAAGACGGGCATCATTTCTAAGGGGAACCTATTTTACCGTTATCGTCTTGGGCTGCATAAGGGTGCGAAGTTGCAATTATCCTGGACTCTATCTAGTTCTCTAAAAGTGAACTTGACTTACTTGAATTTTGAGGGATATTGTTTGAAGCATCTTCTTTCTGGCTCAGCTCAGAAAGTGATGCTTTTATAGTTCATTTAAGTATTTTTATCCTATATTTTCTCCTGCTTTAGCTTTGCAGATATAGTGTACTTTTCATTATGTTTTTTGTTTTAATACTCAATTCTGGTTAAGGGTGATGCATGCTATAACTATTTTTATAGGAAATTAAACTTAGAGAATCTTCACTATGATGCAGAGCTATAAGCGAGGTCAAATCACCGACAGAGAGGTAGGTGATGCCGTATGGAAAAATTTGTTTCAGGGAAAGTTGACATACTTGCATTGGAATAAAGGAGAGGAGATGACCCCAACAATAGCAGGGCAGGGTGGAACTCTTCTTGTACGGAAATTACCAGCAGCAGATCCAACGTAATATTGCTATTAACTATCTGGGAAAGCTAAATAAATATTTTCTATGCTTTTTGCATATGGATTTTTTTTTCCAGAGGTAATGATGTTGTCCTTTGAACATTTGATACTTGCATTAAACTTGATGGCCTTTTGTGGTGCCATATTATGCATCTCTAATAGTCCAACATTGAAAATATGTTGAAATTGAAGCGTGGGTGAGTATTTTTAAATGATTTTTCTATTTCAAACTTGGACGTGAAATTGATCGATAACGGTCAATGCTTGTCACAAAACCTGTTTCTTAGCTTTCTATCTTCTAGAGGTTAGTTTCTGGCATCTAACTGTAAATGCACGTGTGCAAGCGCACTTTCTTCGCTATGCCTGCAGCCTTGCACTTAATTTTTGTTCACCGGTGATGACCTGTGTGTGGGTATATGTTTGTCATTCTGTGTGAACATTTTCTGATAATCTGTAATACAGCTGCAACCACTTACACGAGTTATAACTCATATTTTTGGAATTTGATAATGATAGATTGCCATCTGACCAGATTCATCCTTTACTCGTGCATAGTATAGGGATTATAGTCACTTGTTCTTAAAATTTCGTTAAACTACTGAAGCATCTACAGAACAGTTTTCTTTAAATGTTCTATTGTGATCATTATTCACATGCTTCCACAAATCGTTATCACCAACCCGGTTTATGAGATGTAAACATGTGGCGAGGCAAATTTGTAAGTTACATTCAATGTGCTTTCTCTGTTGAAATATTAGCTAATTTATTTGCTCTTTTTGGATGCGGCTTTTTTTCTAAAACTTTTTTAAAGCAGTGATGGTTCCTTTATAAATTTTATATAATCTTGTTCACTCATACTCGTCAGCAGAGCATTTGAGTGTGTATGTGTGTTTTTTTTTTCCTTATTGAGCTGGTTAATCATGCTCAAATTTGATCATCATAGGGGCACTCAGTACCAATGCAGAGTGATTTAAAATTGATTGGATTGAACTTGGTTTTTCGAGCTATTTTTTTGGACATTCCATTGGCTTTTGATTACCTTATATCATCTCAATCATGTTGCTACCAAGTGGCCTTTGACCCAATGGTATAGGTGTTACCTTCCCAAGTGGAAGGTTGGGGGTTCAAACCTTGCTAAGTGCAAGTTGTGGGGGTGTGAATATTTGTCGATAAAAAAAAGTAATAATAAAAAACTCAATCATGTTGCTGCCTAAGTGGTCAATTTGGTTTCCAGGAGGCTATAGTTATATTAACTTAATCAAGATATGACATGATATCCCTGTTTGAAGCTGCGAAGAAGGTTTTCTTTTCGTTATATTATATATATTAGGACTTAGGAGTAAACTCATACCGTGGCTTCATTTGCAGGCTGGTATTTTCATGTCAAGCCACAGCTTGCGCCAATTTGCAAAAGGATAGATTATGCTGCTATTTACAGTCCTTGACAATTAGTTGTTTAGATGCCCAAACCTTTCACTTTACTGTCTGTATAAGTTGGTGGAATGCTTGGACCCCAAATTTTCTGTAGACTTTGGTTGGGTAAAGTTTGTGAATAATTGTTTTTATTAGGTTTAAGAAATTAGTAATCACGACCTAGACTGCAGAGAGGAGAAGTCGGAGTGTGAGATTGACAAGTTCTTGAAAAGCATATTTTCCTGGGTGTCAGCAGACAGAGTGGCTATGTATATGGATTTGTATACCTATATGTACATTCTAGCAGAACTTTTACAGTCTCGTGGTTTTCTTATGTGGTGAAATTTGCTTTTCAATGTAATGTCCATTCAAAGTCTCAAACAAGCTGCAAAGTCAAGTCAGCTATTAAATTTGTATCTTGAACCTGTCAAATAACAAATACCTGCGGATTTCAGTTCTGTCCTCCACTTGAACAGATTAATATCATAGCTCATAACCTGATTCTCTTTCAGCTTCATGAGCATTGCTCTAAGTCTAGGAGCAAGTAATAATTTCCGCGTTGTGTCTATATTTTTACTTTTGCGCTTTCCTAACTGCACATACATTTTTGATAGGCGTGTTTTTGTTGGAGATGTTGTGGTCATGAAGGACCCAGAGCACTCTAATAACCATCTTGTCCGAAGATTAGCTGCTATTGAAGGGTATGAAATGGTATCTACTAATGAAAAAGAGGAGCCATTTGTGCTTGAAAAGGATCAGTGCTGGGTATTGTCTGACAATGACAATCTAAAACCCAAGGTACGTCGTTTATTGTTTGATTATGATTTTGGAACGCATGGTGAATTAGTGTGCGCTTTTCTTCTTCTTCTTTATTTTTCTTTTTTCTATACATCTTTATAAATTTTTTTTTGATAATTATGCATTTATCAATTTTATTCATGGTCCGGTTTTTAAGAAAATAGTTTTTTAGTACATTGAAATTAGTATGCTTTTTTGAACTTGTGCAAAACAGTACAAGTTTCTTCATTCCATATCTATGTTACTAGTATAAAATTGTTAACAGGGATTTTAAAAGCGGACACTACGCTGCGAACCGGCCAGTTCGTTACGGAAAATTGGACCACCAATTCGGACAGAAACTGATTTAACGGCAAGACCAGAATTCAATGGAGAACCGGCCAATTCCCGATACACATAGCTCGTAACCGTTAAACTCAGCGATTTGTCAACGAACCGATAGCAGTTCCCGATACATATTATAATATTAAAATAATAAATTAAAATTTTTAACTTTCTAAAGGCTGAGTCACACTGCAGCGCTACAGGCTCAACTTTCCTTTTTACTAAAACAAGGTGAGCTTGAGTCTTATTTATATGGTTTGGCAGCTTATGTGCTCCCTTAGTTGTTTGGTGTGGGATTCCGAGTTAAAAAAACGAAAGTAGGCAGCTGGCGCCTTTTATAAGGTCGACACTCTTCGGTGTTTTTTTAATTTTCCAATGTGAGGACAATTACATAATAATTGGAATAATTGAAGTAGACTTCTTTAGACCATGTGGAACGATTTATCAATTGATAAAATAGGAGCATTTCATGTTAGGGCCAATTTTTTTTTATTTTTTTATTTTTTTATTATTAATTTTTAATCATAAAAGAATAAAACTCATTTTTAAATATTAATAATATTGATCAAAATATGATAAACTAAGATTAAAACAATTCAAACACACATACTATTAAGTGTTTAAGGTATAGTTGATGATTTCAAAAAAATCACGACCATTTTAACCGATTCCCATTATGTGCTACTCAATACTGTCGATACCGTTGCAACTGTTACTGTTACATGTTCTAATACCGCTATTTAAAACCATGATTGTTAGCATCATGAAATATGAAGTTAAGATGATTATATTATATGTTTTAACACATCAACCCCTACCCCCTTGTTAATTGATATAATTTTTTTGTCTACATGGGTGTTGTCCAGTGATGCCTTTACATGCTATTAGAACCACTTACTGAGGGGGAGGGGTGGGGGGATTTGCACTCCTTCAACTTCTACAGTTAGATGTTAAATTTGATTTCACTTGTCCTTGTGTTGAGCTGTATATGTTGTGACCGAATTTGAACAATCTAGATGCAATCCTCGTGTTTAGTTGCCATAGTTGAATTCAGAAGTCCAGGGTAAGGGGAGGATGACGTCAGGTCATTGTTCCCCTGGGAAACACATGGTCAGATGATTGGCCAGGGTAAGCTATTTCCAAAAGCTTGTCCTCAATTCCTGCTAGGAACTGGAATCGCTAGGAATGGCTAGTCAGCCGTGTTCAGTGGTGAATTATTTCCCATCTTGGACCCCACGCGCACACATAAAAAAAAAGAAGAGGAAGAGAGAACATAGGACAAGAAAGGTTCTCAAGTTAAAGGTTTGGAGTATCACTGACGCCATGTGCACAATTAAAACACATTGGTTGGCCAATTTTTTTAAGTGCTTTGAAGATATGGCTATTGGCTTCCTCTGACATCCAAAGCAATATTGGTGGGGTTTGATATTATTGAAACTAGTAACTTATAAATTGTAACTTGTTGCAGAAGTTGTGAATGTTTGATAAAGATTGCAATTTATAACTGAAATAAAAGAAAAAATAGTTATAAGTTGTAAAAATTGTGGGTGTTTAAAAAAAACTTATGGTAAATTACACTGATCTCCCTTGAGGTTTTGGTAAAATACAGTTAATTCTACATTTTTGGATAAATTACACTGACACCTCTTAACAGTTAGCGCCGTTAACGGAATTGATAAAAAGACAAATTTACCCTCAAGCATTAATTTTGTTAGGGTTAGAAAAAAAATTGAGGAAGAAGAAGCTGTGTCGTGCCAGTCGCTGTGCCACTATCGTGCCAATCGTCGTGCCAGTCGTTGCCGTCCAGGACCGTCGCTACCGCTAGCGAAGAAGAAAAAGAAGTAGCGCGGCAACCCCCCAAAATCTCATCTCTCTCTCTCTCTCTCTCTTTCCACCGCCGTGCCAGTCGCTGTCGTCCAGGACTGTTGCCACTGCCGGCGACTCCTCCGCCGTCCAGGGTCGTCCGCCGCTGTAATTTCTCTCACCCTCTCCCGTTTCTCTCCTCCACACCACTACTGTCACCTCCGACCACACCGCGCGATACCATCGTCCATCACCACCAGTAGACACCAGGCACCACGTCATCGTCGTCGCCAACGCCGCTGACACTGTCGATCATCGGAGCCGCCGCCATTAACCACTGTTTTCCCCCCTCTCAGTAATCTCTCTCACACTCTCGTTTTCTCCTTCTCTCTCCTCCTTCACATCACAGGAGGATAGGTGTGGACGGCGATGGCGGTGACTGGCAATGGTGGTGGTGATGGCATGGGTGTGGCGTTGGCAAGAGGTGCAGCGGTGGGGGGTGCGACGCTCGTTCTTCCTCTTCCTTTCTTTCTTTCTTTTTTTTTTGAGCTATTACACTCACAATCAATTGTAAAATATAAATTATTTCTCGATCGACAACGTTTACTACTCTTTTAACGATCTAACGCAGCTAGTTAACGGTTTCGATCGCCGGTAAATTACACTAGCGAATTCAAACCGAAGAATTATTGTTTTATAAACTTTATAAAAAAAGAAAACAGATTTGATGCCTGCTGCATTTGAGGAACAAAATGGGAACAAATTTAATAACACAAATGGAACCCTAACGGCGTTAACTGCTAAGGGGTGTCAGTGTAACAATATTTTAGCTGGTAAGGGAGGTCAGTGTAATTTGTCCAAAAAAATGGGGTTGACTGTATTTGATCAAAATTTTAGGAAAGGTCAGTGTAATTTACCCAAAAACTTATTACTTATAGCAAAAATTAGTAGCAAAAAGTTAAAAACTATTAGCAATAGTTTTGCTAAACACCCCTTCATCATTTTGGAAATTTGGGAGTGGGGGGCAATGTGAACTAGGGGTGTACACGGCTCGGTTTGGTTCGATTTTGAACTAAATCAAGAACCAAAAATCGAACCAAACCGTTTTGAACGGTTCCAAGAATTTAAGAATTAGAACCAGAACCGAACCATATGTATCATGGAACTAAACCGAACCGATAAATAGCGGTTCGGTTCCGGTTTGGAACCGCAATTTTAAGGGTAAGTATTTGTTGCCTATTTTATATTTAAAAAAATTAATCATGTATTTGTTTTATTTTTTCTATTAAATCCTTATTTTCTTTATTTATATTATTTTATTTTACATTTTCTTTTATCACTTGTTTCATGTTCTTACAAAGAGATATTCTCGTTTTTATAAATTATGAATTATATTTTATTACTTTTTCATCTATTACCAATAGTTTATGAATTATATAATATTACGATATTATGAGAAATTTTTTTAATAAAAAAAGTATAATAAAATAATGAGTTTTTTAAAAAAATTTATTTATATATAATATATAATACATAATATAAATATTATTAAAAAATTGACGAATCGATTTGGTTCCATATAGTTTTTTGGGTAAATTACACTAACCTCTCCTGAGATTTCGGTCAAATACATCAAATTCACACGTTTGGAATAATTACATTGTCACCCTTTGGCGTTTAATTTTGTATTACACTTCAACCCACACCATTAGTGAACTAACGTTTAATCAATAAAATTAACCATGAATGAATTTTTTTTTCCATTTTTGTCTCTGCCCAAGCCATGGAAACATTTGACCCTGAATGGTGCAAGAAAAGGTTTGTGCTTTGCATTATTTTTTATTTAATTTTTAAATATAGAAAAGGTTTGTGCTTTGCATTATTTTTTATTTAATTTTTAAATATTTTTATAATTGAATTCGTTCATTACGTAAATTTTGTCGAGTTTGTTATTTATAAAAAAAATTTAGGGTGATCCGATACCTATAACTAAATGATCACATAATGTTGATTTGTAAATAAATAAAAATTATAATTTTTAAAAAAATGTTAAACAAATGTTATTCAATCACTTAGTTATAAGTATCGAATCAACTTAAATTCTTATATGTATAAAAAATTCGATGAACTCTACATAATGAACGGATCTAATCATAAAAACATGTTTAAAAATTAAATTAAAAAAAATGCACGAGTTAAGGAGTTCGACTTTCCAATAGTCAGAAGCAAATGAGCTTCTATTAAGAAGCATAACAGAAGAAGGGAAGAAGGGCATGAACCACGCTATGCCGCGACCACTGCCGCCGGTCTCCACCTCCTTAGCATTAGTCCACCACCACGCCGCCACCATCTCTGACGTCACCGACCCGCCGCCGATCACCACCGACCGCCGGCCACGCTGCAACGAATTGGAGCTCAGTGACAACCGCCGCAGCCAGGATAATTTTACGATTTCTGGCGGAATTCTTCCTGTCAGAGAATTGAAACCGAGATCCAGGATGGTCAGCGATGACAAGTTCCCAATGGAAGAAGAGATTTCTCCGGTGAGGTTCCCGTAGGAAAGGACAAGGGTGGTGAGGAAGTTTAGAGAGAGAAACTGGGTAAGGAAGGTGGTGCCGAGATTAATGGAGGTTATAACGATTTCTTAAACGAACCCATTTCCGTTCGCATTGGATGTAATCCCATTTACAGGGGGTTTGGTGGGATGGAACCAAACAAACAATTCCAAAAAAACACACACACACAGAGTAGAATTAAACAAAAATGGAAGGGTGGTCTCGCGGCGGTGGTGAGAGAGAGAGATACACACGGGAAAATGGAGAGGGAGAGAGAGAGTATATATATACACACATATACATGTAGAGGAGAGAGAGACGACAGAGAGAGATAGAGAGACAGAGGGAGAGAGACAGGCAGTGGAAGTCGCCGGAGGAGGCGCCGGCGGCGGTGGGTGGTGTCATCAACAGTGATGTGGCCTGACGGTGTTGTTGCTGCTAGGGGAGAGGGAGAGTGACCAAGGGTTAGTGAGAGAGAGAATCGAGATAGATAGGAGAGAGAGAGATTATGAGGGGAAGAGAGAGAGACGATACCGGAGGGGAAGGGGTCGCCGGAGAGAACGCCAGCGGTGAAAAATGGCGGTGGTGGCTGGAGGATTGTGTGCCGACGTGGAGCGGCAGTTGGGGAGGCGCATTGCCGCGACGAGCTTCTGGTTGAAGCTCCTGTTTTTTTCTTCTTGAAGCCTTAAGCTTCAAACCAACCTACACACACACACACACACACACACACACGAGGGTATTTTTGTCAATTAAATTTTTTTGTTAACGCCGTTTAATAGTAATTAACGGTAAGGGAGCATAATGTAATTATTCCAAACATGCGGGTTTAATTGTATTTGACCAAAACCTTATGCGAGGTTAGTGTAATTTATTCTAATTTTTTTAAGCTTAATATGAAAACTGAACCATAAGGAACGGTTTTTAATTATTTGGAACCAGAATCAAATTGTTTACCAAAAAAACTGAACTAAACTATATGGTTTGGATTGGTCTAAACCAGTTTAATGGTTTCGACAGTTTTTCGAACACCCCTAAGGTGAAAACCATGCCAATCCCATCCAAAGCAATGTCTTCATTTTATTTGTTTGAAAAAAGGAAGGTTCATTTTTTGTAGTTGGGTGAAGAGTAACAAGACCAACTTCAAATGGGTTTTGTTCGGTTGTTTAGATTGCTTACCATGATCACAACATTTATCATGTGCCAAAAGCACTCTACCAAAGTTACGTGTGTCAATCAGATCAACTGTAGTTTTGGCTGAATATTTTAGTTTCCTTTTTAGTGTAGATATGATTGCTGTAAATC
>JAOTRH010483675.1:0-25091 GCA_034768845.1 Heliamphora exappendiculata | reverse complement strand
ATATAGCCAAAAAATATAATTAATTCTTTACATTTTACTTTGGATTTACATATATTTTTTAGATTAATAAAACTACTTTTTAACACATTATTACTCTAAATAATTAAGAATTTTTTTAGTATTTAAAATTAATTTTATAATAAAATTATATTTAAAATATTTTTAAACTCAAAAAAGCTAGTTATTTAATGATAAAGCTCCCAAATTTAATTATTTAACAACCAAACAAGCCGGTCCGTGTCATTGATAATCCGAGACTCATTTGCCACAAATTCTATTTTAGTTGGTGTTCGGAATCTCGGATTGAACATCCAATAATGCCCATTTCACTTTTCCAAGGGCCCCCAAAAGATCCATCTTAAGGCGTTGTTTGGTTTCACTAAAATAGGAAATTTTTTATATAACCACTTTTTGTATTTTAAATTTGTTTTTTATGTTCTGATGTAATATCTTTATTTTTTTTAATTTCTTGCAAGTATGTCTAAAATGAATAATTTCATATAAGATTTTTCGTCCGTAGTTAAAAAACATAATAATGTTGGTAATTGGTTTATAACGTAAAAGCCTAATATATTTAATATTAATAATTATTTATAATTGATAGTGGTAATAAATAAGTTATGAATAAAAAATATTATTGTATTTTAAAAGTGGTAAGAGTTTAAAACAATATTTTGGTAGTTTGTGTTTTTTATTTGATTTTTTAACTTTTTATTTTTTATTTTTGCTTTTTAGCCAAATAGAAAACCTTAATATTTTGATATTTTTAGTTAAAAAGTCAAAAAAGTAAAGTTGCCAATGATGGCGTAGCATGTGGACTATTATGAATGAAATTAATAGTATAATTTGTTACGAACCAACTTATATTTGATTAGGAGTAACATAACATATAAATAAATAGTTAATTATTTGATTTCATATTATTTAAGTATAACTAAATTTAACAATGTATAAAAATTTTCTTAATCTCAAGACTAATAAACCTGTTTAGGATATATGAGTTTATTGAAGGAATGACAAATGTGTAATTATACTATTTCTTTTTATTTTGGGATTAATAAATACATTAGTTGAGGATTAGTCGTATTTTGAGATCTTATAAGAGCATTAACTCTACTAAGATTTGTTTTATTAATTTTAGTTTCATCCTATAGAAAAATAAAGCATCGAATAAAATATATACTTGAACTTTCTTATGCTAGAATTTTGGCTCGTAAACACAAAAATACGTTACGTTCTTCTTTAAAAAGATTAGACTCAAAATTATTAGAAGAGTTTTTTTACTTTTTAAGGCTTTCATTAGGTATATTTTTCATGAATCCCATGTTCGTATTTTTTATAGGAAAATCTCTTAACAATAATAGAACAAGATCTCTTTCGCATATCAGTTCACAAACTATTTTAATAGGTGAATAATCCAACCCTTAACGTGTAGTAGTACACTCTCAGGTGGCAAAGAGTCGACATTGTGAGTGCCAGAGTTAGTTGAGATTGAAGTTTTAAATGGAGTTCATGCAAGGTCGGCTTTGGGTATAAGCCGACAAGGTAGCCGCCTAGACTCTCAAATTTTGTTCAAAAAATAGGCCCCAACTTAGTTAAAATCTTTATGCTAAGTTTTAAAATAAGTTTTTAAAACATAGCCTCAATCAAATAAAAGCTCCCAAATGATTTGATTTTAACTTTATTAAAATCTACTTAAGTTAATCCTTTAAATATCGAACTCAAAATAAAATTATTTTATTAGTAGATAACCCAAATTAGATCTAGTTCTTCAAAAACAATATATTTAAGAAAATAAAAAAGTTAGTAAAAGTGTTAAATTACTTACAAATATTAGATTTTTCTTTATAAAATTTATAAATTATTTGTAGAAATAATATTGAATAAAATGTGAGGAGAATAAATCTTAAGTGATATTTAATGGGTTATTTTATTTTTTATATTTATAAATATAATTTATTTAGATATTTTTAAAATTCTATTACTTATAATTTTTTTTCTACTCTTCAAATATAGAATGGTTATTTGGTTATAAAAAAGTCAAATATCTTCTCCCTCTTTTTTGACCAAATAACAACTCTATAGAAAAAAATAATTAGCCTTAAATGCGCATATTATTAAGTACTAAAAAATATATATATATAAGTTATCAAATATGTTCAGATTTTTGTATTTTTCACAAAAAAATCGAATAAAAAAACTAAAAAATACAAGAATAATATCTTAATAAAAACTTTATTGAATTCATGTAAAAAATAATAATCTTGAAATTAATTTTATTTTTTTAAAATTTTTATCCATAAAAATTTATGAGGGTCTCGTTTTAAAAATTCATCTAGGGCTCCTAAAAATTCTAAACTGACCCTGAGTTCATGTCATGATTTTCACTTCAAATATTCACCAAATTTTGGTATACCAAACATTGGAAAACGTGTCTTAATTATCAATTAGGAGGCGTTATAAAAAGAACAGGTCAAAGTTTCGTGATTATCTTGTGCCACTTTGATTGATTTTCTAATTTTAAATTTAAATAATTCTTTTGACTATAATTATTATTGTATTAATACGATAATAGAATATGGTTTCTATTTTGGAAGTTTTTTTTGCACGCCAACAATTCGTTAATGAATTTTATCACTTTTTTCAAATCACCGAAATATGTTGTTTATCACCTTTCATAGAATTATTCAAAAAATTATTAATTTATTTTAGGCGAGATATTATCAATTTAAATATCATTAATTGTATAACTTTTGTAGTGTTAATTCAATTAATGATAAACTTATCAATTTATAATTGTGTGGAAATTAACATTTTTCTACTTAATATTGTAAATGAGATTTTTTACTGTTTTAGATTGGGAAGAATTTCAAAACGATATACATGTAATTCTTGATTCTTTTGGAAATCAATGGAATGCATAAAAATTATTAAGAATGCATGAATACCTGGGAAAGTATGAGTATGAAACATAAAGCATGCAGCAAAAAAATTCAAGCGGCATGAGCAATTTATTGTGGCAATGCAGCGCATACTGCGTGCGCGTAATGGCGCGACACGGTGGGGCAACAGTGGTGCGTGGACAGGTAGCGGCGACAATATTTCAACAGGACTGTGATTTGCAATAGCTTAGTTGTGTAAGATTTCTGATTGGCTGCAAAGTTCTGACATGATTAAAAGATTAGAATTTTAATTCTGACAAAATTACAGGTTCTCTGGATGAATAAAAATTCTTTTACTAAAGAGTTATAAATTACCAAAGAAGTTGAAATTTAATATATTTATTTATTTAAATGAGTAAATTTTTTTATTTCGATTTATTTATTTTGTTCTATTTTAATTAATTATAGTTAATTGAATTTTTTTCTGACAAAAAATAAAATAAATTTTTTTTTAATTAAATAAATTTTTTTTTAAAATTGAGAATTTTATTTTGTTACATTGAAACACGTTTAAGATGATTTTTTTAAATCGAATATTTTAGAAAAACGTGACGATTAATTTTGAATTTTTTAAATTAATTAAAAGAAATTTAATTTTAATAAATTATTTTTTTTCGAAATATGTATAATGGGAAATAAAATTAAATTCTTAGTTTTTATTTAAAATTAATTTTTTAAATAAATAGAATTTAAATTTTTTATTTATTACACATAAAAATATGTAAAGATAGTTTTAAAATTGAAATCGTTTGCAACGTGTGGTTTTCAAAAAATATAAATTTATTTTAATTAAACAGATTTTATAATCCTAAAAAATATTTTTAAAATTAAGTGTGTGAGAAAATTTATTCACAGATAAATTCCGCGGTCTCCATCACTAATTTGTAAATAATGTAATTAGTTTTGTGTATTGTCATTAGGGCCTTCCTCCCAATCGAACGAAATTAATTACAGGATCACCGGTATGAACCTTCTTTAGGAATAATTCTGGGTAATTGTTAGTGTGCATTACTTCTCCATCTAAAAGGTTCATTATAAAGCGATTGATTCAGAATTAAGTGATGATTTATACTTAATTGTAAATAATAGTATCCTCTCGATCTGAGTCACTGCTATTATTTATAAGACAGAAATTACGTTAGCTATTTAATTTTTCTTGGCAATGTCTATTGTCTAAATAGTAAAATTAATAAGAATTTGTCTGTTTAGAAAAATGATGAATAGTAGACGTCCTTCCTATCGAGGAATGCTATTTACGGTGTACAAAGCTGTTGGCGAATTTTTTTTTTAAATGGTAGAGGGAACTGATTTTAAAATAAAATTTAAAATTTTTGCTCATTATAATTAATGATTTTTAATTATGTGATTCTCTAGATAAAATGGCTTTCAATTTACTCGCGACTATACTCAAAGAAAACAAACTTACAGGTTCTAATTATGTTGACTGAAAAAGAAATCTGGATATAGCTTTAACTGCTAAGGGTGTTCGTAAAAAATCAAGAAATGTGTTTATTTTTTAAAAAGTTATTCCTCTAAGTTGAAAAGTAAGAAGAAGAAAAAAAATTCAGAAACATGATGACACAATTTTTAAAGTAGTTAGTGGGTCATAGTCTGGTGTAAAAAAGTCGAAAGGTATATGTTTTTACTGCAATCAGACACAGCACTGGAAAAAGCAATATCCAGTTTATTTTAGCAAGCAGAACAACAAAGGAAATTTATGTTCACTAGTTGTGGAAACATGTTTAGTGGTGTTATCTATCGGTACCTGGTGTGTAGATACGAGAGCCACTAATCAAGTCTGTAATTCTTTGTAGAAGTTCTAAAAATTTAGATAACTTAGTGATGGAGAAATTTACCTGCACATGGACAATAATACAAGAGTGGCAATAGTTGCAATAAGAGATGTCACTCTTAGTTTTGGTAGAGATCGAGTTTTAATATTGAGATATTATCTTTATATACCGTTCATTAGAAAGAATTTAATTTCTGTTTCTAGATTGGTTAAAGACATATATTTGATTTATTTTTATAAATATGTGGTTATTAAGGATAATAAATGGTTTATCTGTTCTAGCACATTGGTGGGTGATCTTTATGTTATTATTCATATCTCTCATATACTGCAACTGAATGAATTGAGTAATACATATAAATTATCATTTAAGATAAAGGAACCTTCTTTAATGAACCAAATGTATCTTTGGCATTTATGCATAAATTATATTAATCTAAGAAGGATAAATAGACTGGTTGAATATTGACCATTGAATTTATTGAAAGTTGAGGCACTTCCAGTCTATGAATCCTACTTGGAGGGTAAGATAACAAGGAGGCCATTTTCGACTAAAGGCTATAGAGCTAAAGAACCGTTAGAACTGATTCACTCTGACTTATGTGAATCTATGGCTATCCGGGTTAGAAGAGACTTTGAGTAGTTTATTACTTTTATTGACGATTACTCAAGGTATGGATACATTTATTTGATATACCGCAAGTCTAAATGTTTTGAGAAATTCAAAGTATTTAAGGTAGAAGCGAAGAAGCATCTGAAAAAATATATCATGACATTTCGATTTAACTGTGGTGACAAGTACCTCTTTGGAGAGTTTAGAAATTATTTGTCAGAAGAGGAGATTATATCCCAGTTGACTGCACTAGGTACTCTATAGCAAAATGGTGTAGCAGAAAGAAGGAATATGACTCTTATGGAGATGGTGAGGTCTATGATAAGTTATTCGGACTTACCCGATTTGTTTTGGGGATTTACATTAGAGACATCAACGTACCTTTTAAGTCAGTACCTTCTATTTTCACAGAATTCTAGACCAATCGCAAGTCTAGTCTAAGATATATTCGAATTTGGGGGTGTTCAGCACATGTGTTGAAAGGGAACACGGATAAGTTAGAACCGAAAACAAAAGTCTATTTTTTTGCCAGATATGTCAGGGAAATGAGGGGTTGTTTATTTTATAATTATAAGGATCAGAAGTTCATTGTTAGTGCTAATACCCGATTCTTTGAAGAAAATTATGTAATGGACCACAAGCCCAAGAGTAGATATGTTTCGAAAGAGCTGAGAGGAAATATCAGTAGTACGGTAGAAGTGTCATGGAAAAGTGTCATCGATATTTTATTATCTCGTCATAGTGAGAGGATTATCGGAACACGTGCAGATTCTAAATCAGATTAGGGTGTTATCATTAACATGCCCATTTCACAACTAGAGAAGCATGGGGATAATGGTGCGCATGGTTCCGAATTAGAATAATGTGTCACTGCTAGTGAACAGACGCAGGAAGTGCCTCGTCATAGTGGGACGGTTGTTTGTCAACTTGATAGGTATATGTTCTTGAGAGAGTCATTTGACAAAATCCCAGAAGAACTGAATACTGAGCCATGTAACTACAATGAAGCACTCCAAGATAAAGATGTAGAGTTATGGCAAATGGCTATGAATTTCGAGATGGAGTCTATGTATTCTAATCAGGTTTGGAAACTTGTAGAACTACCCAAAGGAATAAAACTTATCGGATATAAGTAGATCTATAAGAAGAAGAGAGGAGTAGATGGAAATGTGAAAACTTTCAAAGTCAGGCTTGTTGCAAAAAATATTTACTCAGAAAGAAGGAATCCATTATGAGAAGATCTTTTTGGCGGTAGTCATGCTTTAATTTATTCAGATTCTCTTATCTATTGCGACTCATTTCGATTACGAAATCTGACAAATAAATTTTAAGACAGCTTTCATTAATAGAAGTTTTGACGAGTGTATCTATATGATACAACTAAACGGTTTCATAGCAAAAGAGTAGGAGCACATGTTGTGCAAGTTTAAGAGATCTATTTATGAATTTAAGCAGGCATCTAGGTCTTAGAACACTCGGTTTGATCAAGCCATTAAGGTTTATGATTTTAATCAAAAAACTGACGAGCCCTGTGTGTACAAAAAGCGTGATGAAAGCGTGGTGATTTTTTAGTACTTTATGTGGATGATATCTTGCTAATCAAAAATGATATGGGAGTGTTATCTTCGGTGAAAGTATGATTATCCAGCCAATTCGATATGAAAGACTTGGGAGAAGCTAGTCATATCCTTGGATTCAAGCTTAAGCGAGATTGAAAATAGAAGATGTTGAGCTTATTACAAACTACTTATATAGATACAGTCTTTTCTCATTTTAGCATACAGGATTTCAAGAAAAGATTTCTCCCTTTTAGGCATAAAATCACTCTATCCAAAGATCAGTGTCCTAAGACACCTGATGAGATAGAGAATATGAAAGTGGTTCCTTATGCTTCGGCAGTAGAAAGCTTAACATATGCTATACTTTACATTAAACCTGACATCTATTTTGCCGTTGGCATAGTTAGCAAATATCAGTCTAATTCAGGGTAGGAGTATTGAACAGCGATAAAACATATAATCAAGTACCTAAAAAGGACTAGAGGCTATATATTGATTTACCAGGCAGATGGTCTAGTACCTTTAGGGTATACAGACTCAGATTTTCAGTCAAATAAGAATTTCTAAAAATTTACATCAGGATATGTGTTTACCTTGAAAGGTGGAACATATTGAGAGTAAATATCACCCGATACGAGAAATCGTACAGAGAGATGATGTAGCCAAAACCAAGATTGCATCGACAGACAACCTTGCAGATCCTTTTACAAAAATCTTATCAGCTAAGAATTTTGACAGTCATGTAGAGGGCATGTGAGTCAAATGTATGGCAGTGTGATTTTGAATATAAGTGAGAGATTGTTTAAGATTATATACTAAAAATCATGGTTTTAATTTTTAGTATTTAATTTTATTTTTTAATAAAATTATTTTCTATTTTTGAGATTCATTAATAAGTAATGTATGTATTTTATTATTTATTTGATATCGTGAATGGATCTCTTTTTTCTACATAGTATTTAATCTGGTGTGTAGAAGTCGGCTTGCACACAGAATACCAGATTAAAAGTTTTTTTAGATGATAAGTTTTTGATTCACAGTTTAGATGGAATTGGTCAAATCATCGGTACAACTGCAGTATAGAGTTTTAATAGATCTCTCTTGGTTACGGAGAATAGATAATAGTATCGTCTATTGTTCCGACTCGCTGTGCTAGTACATTTTGTATGTATTGAACAGGATCACGTTGGGATAATTAATTTTACACTAACTATATAAATTAATCCACACTCCATGATTATTATGAGTGCCTGTGCTTCTAATCGCGAAATAATTAATTATTTACGTATATTTAATATCAATTATTTTGATTCATTAAAAGTTGAGATCTTTTATAGGTCTATAATTCCGGTGAGTTGGATAACGATAATAATTATATAGTGAATATTAATTATTGACGGAATTCACGTTTCGAAAGATTGTGATTGACAATACTCCTTTAAGGAAGCTTATAAGTTTTGATCGAGTCAAATCCTTCAACTGGTTTAATTATTCGGCAGTTAAATAAGTTAAGCGAAAGGTCTTAAAGATTTATTTAAGAAGCTGATTAAATATAATTGTCAGTAATTTAATTTAATCGGTGGGTATCGAGAATCTAAACGTGGAGAGAATAAATAAGTATTTAATAACAAGATAGCAAATACTACGATTTTGAAAATAAGATTATGAGTGCAATTATAATTATTTAGTTGAATGAATTATAATTTATATTTTCATAAAATTGCTTCTAGATTGTGGCAGAATTTCATAATTACAATGGAAACCTATGTCTTACTTACTCAAAAGGTCTCTGCTGTAATATATTTATATGCTGTTATAAAACCTGTTGCCATAATTTATATTATTTAGTCAGTGATTAGATGGCTAGGATTTTCACGTTCTCTGAAAATTCTAAGTCAAATCAAGACGGATTTTAAATAACACGATAAATCAAAATCTACACTTTGTTCGTATTAAATATTCGGGAATACAACAGAAGGCTTGTATCGGAGATTTAACTAAAAGTTAAATATCGCGGCGGATCGTTGACTGAAAATTATTGCAGCAACCGAAATTATTAAATCAGATTTCAAAATGTATAATTCTAAAACTAACTTTGGGAGCATTATCGGGTTTTATTTTTGATTGTTTGACATTAAAAATTTTAATTTTGAGCCTATTTCGGCGTTTACCTGTCTAGTTATTTTTTGACTAAAATTATAGACATAATATTAGAATCTTGGTAGTTTATTACATCATATTTGAAATGAAATTATAAAATATCTTGATCAGTCATTAATGATCAATTATATAAATAGTATTGGTCATTTTATGATCTTTTGTAATCTTTATTATGAGTATTTATAGTTAATCACAGTAAAACATATTTTGTGATAATTTTTGGTATGTTTTCATTTTTAATGATTTTTTGTGGATACAATCGCATTTTAGTTTTAACAAGAATATTTTATTTAAAAAATGGTTATTGAGTTATGATAATTGGTTGTGTGTTTGTAAATTTTATGAATGCTTGTTGTATAAATGATGATATTCTTATGCAAACTTTTGTTTCTATATATGTGGTTAGTTGTGAATTGGTTATGAATGACTTGATTATAGTTATGAGAATTAATGCTTTTAGTTATGAAAGTTTTATTTAACTTAGTCATTATTCGTTAAAAAGATCATTAATGAATGATATGACTTTATCCTAGTCATTACTAAGGTCCATGTATCTTTACACCCTTTAAGTGATGTGCATTGAAGCACATCTAACTCCAAGCAAACTTGGTTTAGCATTAGTGGCATATCTATGGAGCAATGTTAAAAACTAGGTGCAAGTAGTAGTAAAAAAAAAATTCTCTCTATAATTTTTTTGAGTATTTTGCTATTTATTATTTTTTAAGTATTATGCTATAATCTATTTTTTCAAGAATTGTAGATCTTACTTTTTTAAGGTTTTATTTATTTTGATAGAAAATATTTTCATTAGAAAAATATTTTTAATAGAAATAATAATTTAACGAAAATATTTTTTATGTATTTGGTGGCGACATTGAAAATAATGGCGTTAGTAGATATAGTAGTATTAGAATTGGTAGCAGTGGTGGCGGTGAAAGTAATAGCGCAGTGATTGCAGTGGTGATACTGACCTAATGACCTGACCCTCTATCATGACTCCAGACCTCGGACCCCAAACCTATAGGGATTCGGTTTCTTTTAATTTGTAAATATTAATTAAAACATTGTTATGAGATTTCAAGGGAAAATAGTTAAGTATTTAATTATGTGAAAGAATTAAAATTTAATCATAATAAATTTGATGATAATAATTGTATGTTCGGAATGCATGTGAACAATTATTGTGAGTTGTATGGATGAGTTTTGAGATTTTTGGCCAAAAGTTATAACTTTGTATAATTTTCTTGCTTGATATAGCTCCAGCGGGGGACTACTCGAGCGGTCCCTAGTCCGCTCGAGCGAACTGTCAACAGCAACATCTTTAAATTTCAGGCAAAACTTTATTTTCTCATTTCCTCTTCACCTCTCTCTCTCTCTCTCTCTAAAACTCGAGACCCAAATCTTAGGACCAAATTTGGAGTTCCCTTGAGCTCTTCTTGCTCCATTTGAGGTTATTCCTTACTTATCTCTCGATTGAACACTATTGGAGAGGTGGTCTTATGTATTCAGAGCTCTATTTTCATCTACCGATGGGAGATTTTCATCCTTGGAACTTGCTAGGGTTTGATCTTTGTGATTTGACCATCTAAGAGGTAGGATCTATGACTATTGTTGAACATTTCTTTAATATGAGTTGTATACCTTGTGTATATATATGTAAGTATGAATAATCTATATTTTTGAAACCTTAGGTTAAGGTTTGATGCTATTAAATCTTGAATTTATGGATGATTTATAATAAATCTATCATAATGTGGTTGTTGGAGAGACTGGTGACTTGAAAAGTTGGGGTTTGATTGGATTGAAACTTCAATCAAAATTTGGGATTTTGTGTTGGTGAACTCAAATGATAAAATTGGTTAAATTTTGAATAAATTAGGGGTTGGGTAAACCTAATTGTGTATAAATCTCATTAGTTTTGATGATACATGAAAGTTGTGGGATGATGGGTTGGGGATTTTGAGTAAATCCTATAAATTTATGAGTGTGAATAACTTGAGATGTTGACTTGGGGGCTTTTGAACCTTTTTAACTCAAATAATAAAATATGGAAATTGTTGAGAATTAGAACCTTAAGCATGTTGAGTTTGACGAGAGTTACCGGATTGACGATTGAACTCGTGTTGATAACTATACCTGGTTCTATGGGCATTGTCCGACTTTGGTATTTAATATAATCAAAGAATGAATTGGGTTTACAAAATCTTTACGAAATGGTTGATGAAATTGTGAATTGGGAAACCTTGAAAATGGTTTGAAATGATGAGGAAATAAAAGCCTAAACTATAGCTTTGAGTGTGCAAATGGAGTTGATTTATATATAATAAAAAAAACCAACGGTTATGTGAATAAAAATTTGTCAAAAAAGTAGAATTAATTTTGAATAAAAACTTATCGTGCATTCACAAAATCATCATCGCATGTCATGCAATTGCTCAATGTATATTGTTACTCTTTTGGATACATTGGAAAGATGTATTTTGGGTTGGTGTAACCCGTTTTGTAAGATCTTAAGGTCAGGTATTCAAGGTTTGTATTCATATGAGGATGGTGGGTTATAGTTTTTTATGTTATTCTTGGATTTCGACACGAAATTTTTTGGTTTTAAATGTTGAACTTTCCAATTTTCAGGTTGTATGAAGCTATTTCATTATCAAATGTATGTTTGACCTCAAAATTTTGCCTATCTAAAAGTATGTTCAAAGTATGGAGAAAATGGGTGACTTTTCAATACTTCAAAAAGTTTTTAGGTTTTGGGTTGGGTAACTCTTGGGTATCTCCCCACTCAAGCGGTGGAGAGTCTGCTCGAGCGGACCCCTATTGGGTGGAATTTTGAGACTTTGGTTTTGTAAAGAGTTTTTGATTAGTATCTTCTGGGTATCATTTAGGGTATAAATTGACTTATCTGGAGAGTTGTTTTACAAGTAAAATATTTACTTTCACTCTTATCTTTGACAAAAAAAATTGAAAGCCTTGATTCGTTTTTAAATAAAGTATCTTTCTCTACAAGTTCTTTTGGTTTGAATTTCTCTACAAGTTCTTTTTGGTTTGGATTTCCTTAAATCGGGTTCTTTTCTTATCAATTACGTGAGCTTTTATTCCTAAATGTTGGGGCATGACGGATTGGTATCAAAACTCTATGTTCGAATACCTAAGAACTGTGGGAATGGTTGATCCATTGCGTGAGAGTTTGCGTTAATGTGTGGCATTCATGAATTGTTGTGTTCACATGATATAATTGTGAAGTGACTTAATGTTTACCTGCTATGTGGTATTTGGGTATGGAGGTTAGATTTTTAGGATGATGTATCTTGCCCTTGAGGGTCCGGCCAACTAGTTTGGGGTTTGAGTTAGAAAGACATTTGGCCGACATCCATTCTAATGAGAGATCCAAACGAG
Source organism: Heliamphora exappendiculata (assembly GCA_034768845.1). Lineage (NCBI taxonomy): Eukaryota > Viridiplantae > Streptophyta > Magnoliopsida > Ericales > Sarraceniaceae > Heliamphora > Heliamphora exappendiculata. Next base: position 12,626 of record JAOTRH010483675.1, on the reverse strand, counting down.
TTACCTAGATTGACGTGTCACTCCGATTATTTCTCTTCGTTATGTGAGATTTGTTGATGTGATGGTACATGTTAAATGGCAATTTGGTTAAAAGTGGTTTTGTGATGGGAGATAAGTTGGTTTAGATCTCATTATTGATATCCCTCTTTATTCTTTCTTATATAGAGCAATGTTATCGAAACAAGATAGGAGCCGAGGTCACGGCCGAGGTCGCGCATTTGTCCAAGTTCTAGAGGAAGGAAATATGTATGCTCAGTAAGAATAAGCGGACGGTGTAGATGTAATACAGGAGATGCTCATGATGATGTGAGCTTTAGTCGAGGCAGCTAAGGGAGGAGCAAAAGCTCTTGAGCCAATAGCTACGGTAGCAATGAGAGACTTTTTACGGTTGGATCCTTCAACCTTTTCTAGGGAGCCTAATCCCATGGCAACTACGGAGTGGTTAGAGGTGACCACGATGATCTTTGATACGCTAGAGATCATGGATGATGAGTTAAGGGTAAGGTTGGCGGCGTTCCAACTCCAAAATGACGTGTACAAGTGGTGGAAGTTTGCCAATATAACAATGGAGGACACATGGACCGCTTTCACTAGGGTCTTTCTGAAGAAGTATTTTCCAGGGTCTTCGAGGAATACTTATCGGGAGGAGTTTCTCTCCCTCGTTCAGGCGAACTTGACAGTGGTCTAGTATGAGGCTAAGTTTGCAAATCTGTCACAGTTTGCACCAGAGATGGTGGCAATGGAAGAGTTGCGCACCTAGAGGTTTGAGCAAGGTCTTTGACCCTTTATCAAGGACAGGATTGCAGCTTTCGGATTTTGAGTCTATACAAAGTTAGTGGAGGCCGTCATCAGAGTTGAGAATGCTATGGCTGATAGCCGTAAAATCAGGGAGAGTAAGTCGCAGCAAGGGAATACTAGTGTTTAGTTAGAAGGGCGTCAGTTGAGGAGGTAGAAGTTAGGAGGATCGAGTTTTTACCCTACGGGATCCCAGTTGCAGCAACGTTCGGTGCCCGCACCATCTATTGCTTCATCTAGACGTTCTGAGCATTGGAAAATGGTGTGCTTTCTCATGCAAATAGTCAGGGCATCGCACTAGAGAGTGCCCATAGAGGGGGCAACAGCAGAGTCAGACTCAGGAGAGGACCCCATTTTATTGTTTTTAGTGTGGTCAGACAGGTTATATCCATTTGGATTGCCCTCGAAGAGGGAATGACTGGAGTGATTTAGGGGCACATCCAGGTCAGGCATCATCGGGACAACAGGACTATGGCTAGTCGCAGTAGTAGTCGGTAATGTAGTCATCGAGGACCGTAGAAGGGACCTCTTCAGCTTAGTAAGTGAGATCGCCGGGAGCTAGGGGAATAGTGAGTAGAATCAAGAGAATCAAGGACGAGTGTACGATCTCATGGAGCCCAGTACTTCAGTGGCACCTTTCGTGCCGGATACTGTAGCTAGCTCATCAAACATCCGAGGTACCTTTCTAGTGTACCGTTCTTGGGCCAGTGTTCTTGTTGACACCGGAGTATCGCATTCATTCATCTCGTCTACATTTGCATCTGCATTGGGGCTAACGGTAGACGTCTTGAGTAGTGTCTTATGTGTGGAGACATCGATTGATGGGACTACATTGTCGAGACGTGTTTGTAGAGCCTGTGAAATGGAGATAGCCGATTGTAATCCAGTGTTCGATTTAATTCTGCTCGATATGGCCTCATTCGACGTCATACTAGGAATGGATTTGATTATCACCTTTTGCACCTTTATCGATTGTGATCGATGGCTAGTGTTTATTTGCACACCGGATGGAAACTTCTTTTATTTTATGGGTGACCAGGACGACGGTTTAGTGCCTAGACCTCATAGTTCACGGAGCCGTGGTAGCCTTAGCCTTATTTTCTTAGCCTTGTCTACGAGCGACACTGACTTCAGTCATGGGGAGCTTTCTCCCATTGTTTGTGAGTTTTTGAATGTATTCCCGAATGACTTGTTTGAGTTTTCACAATGGAAAAAAGTTAAGATTTCCATCAATCTCATCACGGGAACTTCCCACATTTCTATGCCTTCATATCTTTTTGTGCCAACCGAGTTACCAGAGTTGAAGGTGCAGGTCCAAGAGTTGTTAAATAAGGGTTTTATCCGTCCTAGTGTGTCGTCTTGGGGAGCACCGGCATTATTTGCAAAGAAGAAAGATGGATCCAAACGCCTTTGTATTGACTATCGTAGGTTGAACCATGTGACCATTAAGAATAAGTACCTTATCCCCCGTATCAATGATTTGTTTGATCTGTTAAAAGATTCGTGTTGTTTCTCTAAAATAGATTTGAGATTGGGTTATCATCAATTGCAAGTCAAGGACAAGGATATCCAGAAGACAGCTTTTCGTACCCGTTATGGGCATTTTGAGTTTCTAGTCATGCCATTTGAATTAACTAGCGCACCAGCGATGTTCATGGATCTCATGAATCGTATCTTTCACCCGTACCTCGATAAGCTTGTGGTAGTTTGTGAATGATATTCTCATTTATTCACCATCGGATGAGGCACATGAGGTGCTTCTTCAGATTGCTCTACAATTGTTACGAGAGCATCGTTTGTACACAAAGTATGATAAGTGCGAGTTCTGGTTGCCCGAGGTTATGTTTTTGGGCCACGTAGTTTCGGGAGGCGGGGTGGCGGTGGATTCTTCCAAGATAAAAGCAATGATGAATTGGGAGAGGTCGAAGAATATGTTTGAGATTCGGAGTTTCTTGGGCTTCATGGGTTATTACCGTCAGTTTGTGAATGATTTTTTAGGCTTACAGCGCCTATGACACGCCTCACATAGAAGGGAATTAAGTTCGTGTGGAACGACAGTTGTAAGCTCACCTTCTAGACATTGAATGAAAGATTGACCAGTGCACCCATTTTGATTGTACCAGAGATAGGACTTAGCTATTCCGTTTATTGCGATGCGTTGCATGAGGGATTGGGTTGCGTGTTGATGCGACATGGCAAAGTAGTTGCCTACAGGTCAAGATAGTTGAAAACTCATAGAAAGAACTACCCTACTCACGACTTGGAGCTTGCAGCAGTAGTCTTTGCTTTAAAGACCTATAGGAATTACTTTTATGGAGAACGCTTTGGGGTATTCTCGGATCATAAGAGCTTGAAGTACCTATTTTTGTAGAAAGACTTGAACATGCGTCAAAGGAGGTGGATGGATTTTTTGGGTGATTATGATTTTGACATGCAGTATCATCCGGGCAAGGCCAATGTGGTGGCCTATGTCCTCAGCTAAAAGTCTTTGAGCTCTTTAACTCACGTTGCCATTAGAGAGCGGAGTCTGCTCGAGGAGGTTGGTGAGTACGACCTACACCTTGATGAGTCTAGCGACGGTGTTACCTTGTTCATGATGGTTTCTAAACCCATTTTTATCCAACACATTTTGGAGGCTCGACGGCAGGATGCGGAGAGCTTGAAGTTTTGGAAATGGAGAAGATGCCAAAGAGTAGACAATTCACTCCGATCAAAGTTTGAGATTTACCGGGAGGATCTTCGTGCCGGAGTCTTGTCGTGAGGGCGTGCTCTGTGAGTCTCAACATTCACATCTTGTGGTGCATTTGGGTGGCACCAAAATGTATCACGATGTACGTAAATAATTCTAGTGGAAAGGTATGAAGAAGGATATTGCACTTTTCGTTTCACGTTACCTCACTTGCCAACAAGTGAAGGCTGAGCACCATAGACCAACATGATTATTGTGGATGTTGCTAGTGTTAGAGTGAAAGTGGGATAATATTACCATGGACTTTGTGTCGGGACTTTCGAGATCTCTAAGGGGAATGATGCCATTTGGGCTGTGGTTGATAGGTTGACTAAGTCCACGCATTTTTTTCCTATTTGCATAACCGATTTGGCTGATAAGATTAGTAAGTTGTATGTGACCGAGATAGTCAGACTCCATGGAGTGCCAGTTTCTATTGCCTCAGACCGAGACCCCTGTTTACCTCACGCTTTTGGCAGAGTTTGCAGTTATCCATGGGGACAAGTTTACTTCTCAATACGGCTTTTCATCCCTAGACAAATTGTTAGTCGGAGCGTACAAATCAGATACTTGAGTATATGTTGTGGGCATGCATTCTAGACTTTCGTGTATCATGGCAGGATCATTTACCATTGGTAAAATTTTCTTGCATTAACAGTTCCCAGTTGAGCATAATGATGACACCTTACAAGGCATTGTATGGTAGTCCTCATAGGTAACCTGTTTATTGGGCTGACGTTGAGGAGACAACCTTGTTAGGGCCAGAGCTTGTGCGTGAGACCATGAACAAGATTTCTGCAATCCGTATGCGCTTAGTGACTGCTCAAAATCGTCAGAAAAGTTATGCAGATAGGAGAAAGAGGCGTTGGCATTTGAGGTTGGAAACCATGTGTTCTCAAGGTCTCACCACGGAAGGGTTTGATGAGATTCAGGAAGACTGGGATGTTATCACCATGTTTTGTCGAGTCATTTGAGCTCCTTAAAAGGATCGGGAAGGTGGCCTATCGCCTCGCCTTATCACCACAATTAACGCCCGTGCACAATATTTTTCATGTATCTATATTGCGCAAGTACGAACCGAATCCCTCACATGTTTTGGATTGGACTGAGTTGAGAGTTGATGATAACATTACTTATGAAGATAGACCAATGAGAACCCTAGACACCAAAAAGAAAGTCCTACAAGGTAGAACCATCGCCTATGTAAATGTGTTGTGGCTTCATCATAGTGTTAAAGAAGCTACGTGGGAGCGAGAATTGAAAATCCGTTCGAAGTATCCCAAGTTATTTGACTCTTGATGCATGTGTAATTTTTGGAACAAAATTTTCTAAGTAGGGAAAGTTGTAGGGACCCGGTCCCTTTTAATTTGTAAAGATTAATTAAAACATTTTTACGAGATTTCAAGAGAAAATGATAAAGTGTTTAATTATGTGAAAGAATTAAAATTTAATCATGAAAATGATTGATGATGATAATTGTATACTCGGTAATGCATGGGAACAATTATTGTGAGTTGTATGGATGAGTTTTGAGACGTTTGGCTAAAAGTTATAACTTTGTATAATTTTCTTGCTTGATATAGCTCCAGTGGAGGACCACTCAAGCGGATTGTCGACATCAACATCTTTTAATTTCGAGCAAATCTTTATTTTCTCATTTTCTCTTCTTTCTTCTCTCTCCCTCTCTAAAACTCGAGACCCAAACCATAGGACCAGATTTGGAGTCCTTTTGCGTTCTTCTTGCTCTGTTTGAGGTCATTTCTTACTTCTCTCTCGATTGAACACTGTTGGAGAGGTGGTCTTACGCGTTAGAAGCTCCGTTTTCATCTACCGGTAGGAGATTTTCATCCTTAGAGGTTGCTAGAGTTTGATCTTTGTGATTTGACCATCTAAGAGATAAGATCTATGACTGTTGTTGAACATTTCTTTGATATGAGTTGTATACCTTATGTGTATATATGTAAGTATGAAGAATCTATATTTTTAGAACCCTAGGTTAGGGTTTGATGTGTAAACTTGTTAAATCTTGAATTTATAGATGATTTGTGATAAATCTATCGTAATGTGGTTGTTAGAGAAACTTTGATTGGTGATTTGGAAAGTTAGGGTTTGATTGGGTTGAAACTTGAATCAAAACTTGGAGTTTGGGTTGGTGAACTCAAATTATGAAATTTGTTAAAATTTTGGACAACTTAGAAGTTGTGTTAACCTAATTGTGTATAAACCTCATGAGTTTTGATGATACATGAAAGTTGTGGGATGACGGGTTGGGAATTTTGAGTAAATCCTATGAATTTATGAGTGTGAATAACTTGAGATGTTAACTTGGAGACTTTTGAACCTTTTTAACTCAAATATATGAAAAATGAAAATTGTTGAGAATTAGAACCGTAAACGTGTTGGGTTTGACGAGAGGAAATGGGTTGACGGTTGAACTCGTGTAGATTTTTATGTAAATGATCTAATTAAGGTACAGTACAATTTGAATGGTTAATTAAGGTACTGTATAATTTTAATCCACGTAAAAACGTGCTCTGAGTGACTTATCCATCGATGTTTTCGAGAAAAACATGTGTGCTCTCTGTATCAAGGTATAGAATGGGTATTTCTCCATCGGGACTCGCGTGGCCCGATTGTTATAACTATGCCTGGGTCTATAGGCGTCATCCAGTTTTGATATTTAATTAAATCAAAGAATGAATTGGGTTTGCAAAACCTTTACGAATTGTTGATGAAATTGTGAATTGAAAAACCTTGAAAAAGGTTTGAAATGATGAGGAAATAAAAGACTAAACTATGGCTTTGTGTGTATAAATAGAATTGGTTTTGTATAGGAAAAATCGGTTATGTGAATAAAAATTTGTTAGAAAAGTGAAATTGATTTTGATTAAAAACTTATGCATTTACATAATTATTCTCGTATGTTATGCATTTTTTCCTCTTCAGTTAATTTTTATGAGTCTCGTCTCATATTGTATAAATAATTTCAGGTGATAGTAGAATGAAGATAGTAGAATGAGAAGAACGATTAGAATTGCAAAGTTTTCAGAAGGATCTTTTGTGAATTGATCAATGTATATTGTAATTCTTTTGGATACATTGGAAGGATGTATTTTGGGTTGATGTAACCCGTTTTGTAAGACCCTAAGGCCAAGTACTCATGGTTTGTATGCATGTGAGGATGGTGGGTTACAGTTTTTGATGTTATTCTTAGATTTTGGCACGGAATTTTATAGTTTTAAATGTTGAACTTTCGAGTTTTCGGGTTGTATGGAGTTATTTCATTATCAAATGTATGTTTAACCTCAAAATTTTGCCTATTTAAATGTTCAAAGTATGGAAAAAATGGGTGACTTTCCAATATTTAATTTTTTTTTTCAAGTTTTGCACTGGCTAGCTCTTGGATACCTCACCGCTTAAGCGATGGAGGGTTCGTTTGAGCGGACCCCTGCGGAGTGGAATTTTGAGACTTTGGTTTTAAAAAGAGTTTTTGATTAATATCTTTTTGGTATCGTTTGGGCTATAAATTGGCTTCTTTGGAGAGTTATTTTACAAGTAGAACATTTACTTTCACTCTTATCTTTGACAATAAAATTGAAAGCCTCAATTCGTTTTTAAACAAAGTGTATTTTTTTACAAGTTTTTTGGTTTGGATTTTCTTAAATCAAGTTCTTTTCTTATCAATCGTGTGGGCTTTTATTCCTAAATTTTTGAGGCATAGTAGATTGATATCAGAGCTCTAGGTTTAAATACTTAACAACTGTGGAAATGGTTGGTTCATTGCATGAGAGTTTGCATTGATATGTGGCATTCATGAATTGGTATGTTTGCACGATATAATTGCGAAGTGACTTGATGTTTGCGTGCAATGTGGTATTTGGGTTTAGAGGCTGAAGTTTTAGGATGATGTTTCTTGCCCTTGAGCGTCTAATTGACTAGTTTGGGGTTCGAGTTAGAAAGACGTCTGGCTGACATCCATTTTAACGAGAGATCCAAACGAGTTACCCGAATTGACGTGTCACTTCGATTAGTCCTCTTCGTTATGTGAGATGTGTTGATGTGATGGTACATGTTAAATGGCAATTTAGTTAAAGGTGATTTTCTAATGGGAGATAGGTTAGTTTAAACCTCGTTATTGATATCTCCCTTTATTCTTTCTTATATAAAGTGATGTTACTGAGACGAGGTAGCGACTAAGGTCACAGCTGAGGTCGCGCATTTGCCCAAGTTCTGGAGGAAGGGAATGTGCATTCCCCGCAGAAATAAGTGAGCGGTGTTGATGTAATACAGAAGATGCTTACGTTGATGCGAACTTTAGTCGAGGCGGCTAGGGGAGGAGCTAGAGCTCTCGAGCCAAGGGCTACGGTAGCTATGATGTTATAGATCATGGAGGATGAGTTAAGGGTAAGGTTAGCGGTGTTTCAACTCTGGGAAGACATGCGAGAGTGGTGGAAGTTTTCTAAGGCAATTATGGTGGGCACGTGGATCGCTTTCACTAGGGTCTTTCTGAAGAAGTATTTTCCAGGGTCTTCGTGGAATACTTATCGAGAGGAGTTTCTCTCCATCATTCAGGAAAACTTAACGGTGGTCTAATATGAGGCTAAGTTTGCAAATCAGTTGCGATTTGCATCAGAGATGGTGGCAACGGAGGAATTGCATACCAAAAGGTTTGAGTGGGGTCTTCGACTCACTATTAAGAACAGGATTGCAGCCTTAGGAGTCTTGGTCTACACGGAGTTAATTGAGACCGTCATCAGGGTTGAGAATGCTACGGCTTAGATTTCGAACCCCTAACTCCTTGACCCAAGGCCCCAAGCCCTCGAACCTTGACCCTAAGTCCCTGAGCCTAAACTCCAAAACCAAGCACCAACCCACAATCCCTAGCCCTTGACTCCCAAACTCCACACCCAACCCCCAATCCCCGGACCCTAATCCCCGAACCCTTAGACCCTTGCGTCCAAACCTTAAACCCCCAAACCCTAAATCCCGACCCTTAAACCCCAACCCTTAGACTCGGGCTCCCGACCCTTGAGCCCTGATCCCCAGCCCCTAACAGTTGAACCTCCGAACCCTAAACCTTGACCCATAGAAGGGCCAAAATCCTAAACCCTCTCCCTCGGTCCCCAAGCCAAGATTCTAAAACAAGAACCAGCCAATAGCCTTTGACCTCCGACTCTCAATCTTGACCCTCCACCTTTAAACCTTGGACCCCTAAAACCTTAGAATCCTAGATCCACAGACCCTCAAACCCCCAAAGCCCGACTCCAACCCCGACCTCAAACTTAGACCATTGGCCCCCGAACCCCAAACCCCAAACCCTGGCCCCTAACCCTCGAACCCCTTAAAACCTAGAATACTAAAACCTCAACCCTAATCTCGGCCCTCGAACCCCAAACATCAAAACCTAACCCCCCGAACCCATACCCCAAAATCTCAGACCCCAGAAACCCTAAACCCCTTGACCCTTGAACCTCCGAACCCCGATCCCTACCTCGAAACCTATATCCCAAACCTTGTACCCTTTCACCCCGAAAACTCAGAACACCATAATCTTGACTCCAACTTGAGACCCCTGACCCCTAATAGCCTGAACCACAACCTTAGGCCGCTAATAGAGGCGATGGTGGGATCATGGTGTTAGTGGAATGATAGTGGCGGTACTAGAATGGTGGGGCTAGTGATGGTAAGTAGTGGGATAGTAATAGCGAAGAATACTTTTCGCCATAAAAGATGAAAAATATTTTTCACTAAAATCAAATTAATTTTTTCAGTTTACAAAATATTTCTCGTTAACATTTAATTTTTGTCTTACCAAACACCAAAGAATGCAAAAAAAATATTTTTCGTTGAAACAAGCAGAACCTAAGTATATTATTTTAAAATTTTAATTTCTCTTTTTTAGTTTCAATTTAAGAATTTCAAAAAGAAAAAACTTCAAGAGATAACCTCATTGCAAAAAAACTTCTAAAAAATTTCTCATTTCAACAAACCATCTACCTCTCTATAATGAGTAAGTGGTTTAATCTAAGCTGCGCCTTCATTCATTCATTTGACATTTTAATCTAATATTAAAACCTTTCAACACCCTTCATTCTTTTGACGGTTTCAAAGTTGGCAAAGCATTCTGAACGCCAAGACTAAAAATTATTGCAATTAGAGATCTGATAAAAGAATTCGAGAAAGTGGGGGGGGGGGGGGGAGAAGAGAGAGAAAGGGAAAGCGAACAGAGATAGAGTTTGTTTGGTTTTCCATTGGTGCAACAACAAAGAACAAAATAGAGGCTCGGAGGGCATTGGTTTGCAAGTAATACAAAGAGTGTATAGTGAGTGAGAATGGCTAACCACGTATAACAAGCAAGAAGGCATTTTTGTATAATAGCTAATTAAATAAAAAAATTATTAAAGATGGGCTAGTAAGAAGGATTGGACTAGCTATTTTACCCAACATGCCTTCTTTAAAATTTATTAGAAATGCTTTTACATAACACTATCAAGATCAATTAAGTATACCTATCGCTGATATATTTGCAATTGCACTATAATTTTATTGTAATTACAATAAAATTTATGTGTGAAGTTTTATCGACAATAAAAATTTATCAGTTACTGAATTATAATGAACAATTATAGTAAATAGGGATTGAACAACTACAGTGAGAAGGAATTGAACAACTATAGTGACGAGGAACCAAGTAATTCTAGGGAAAATTCATTGATAGTGAACTTTTATTCAAGTACTATTTTTTAAAAATTGTTGTGCAATTGATGAAGATGTACATATTAGTTGTGCTAATTTTGAAAAAAAAATACTATTTTGATCATTAAGTTTGAAAAATTAGTTGTAACTTCACAAATAGAGTAATTTATCTGTCAATTGAATTTAATGAATAGTAAAATTTGCACTTATGATGAAATTTAAGTATGGTAAAATTACTTACACTAAATTTATATCTTTTTTATAAAAAATTTAGTATTCATCATAGATTTTATTTTATAGATATCAATAAGAGAATTCCAAAATAGTTAATATATATAAAATGAATTTGTAAAATAAAAGTTATAAAATTTTAAAGTTGGTAGTTATAAATTCTAGTTTGTTTGCTAGTTTAGAACGTAGCGTTAAGAATATATATTAAAAGTCAAACTTTTGTGTAATAAATTTTGGTATTTATTTTATTAATTGATAAAATTTATTATGTCCATTTTAATGGGAATCTATATAAGCAATATATGCATTGTATTATTTATTTAATGTTATGCACATGTGTGTCTTTTATTCTACGTAATATGTGATCTTGTAACGACCTTAGTAAACCACTGACCCAATAGTTTGAATAAAAAGTCTAACAATGTATCCCAAAAATTTAAACCCAAATTATTAGTAGTAATTCACAAGTTTCAATATATATATTAGACTTATTTTCTATCTCATAGTTATGTGGGATGTGATGTCACAATATTCTCTACTCTAATACGCGACGCTTTCGTTATGTGGCTCAGGTTCTTTCCCTAGTTGCGATGTGAATAGCAGTCTATTAAAGAATACGGAGAAGCCCATTAGCGTGCATGAGATATACAACCTTAAGATCTTTACTCTTCTTCAGAGCATCTACTCCTCTATCCACACTGTAACAGAAGCTCTAAGTCTATTTGTAACGACTCAGATGAACCATTAGCCCAATAACGTGAATAAAAAAACTAACAATGCAGCCTAAAAGCATAAGCCCAAATTATTAACAGTAGCCTATAAGTTTTATAAATAACAAACTTATTTTTTATCAAGTTGAATAATCAGGGTAATTTCTGTTCACTGGTTGTGAAAACCCGACAACTTAGTGACGAAAAGATTTACCTGCATATGAACAATAAGCCAAAGGTAATAGTAGTTGCAGTGGGAGATGCAACTCTCAATTTTAGTAGAGATCGAGTTTTAATATTGAGATATTGTTTTATGTACCTTTTATTAGATTGAACTTAATTTCTGTTTCTTGATTGGTTAAAGACGGATATTTGATTTTTTTTTATAACTCTGTGGTTATTAAGGATAATAAACGGCTTATCTGTTCTAGTACATTAGTGAATGATCTTTATATTATTACTCTAATCTTTCCTACACTGCAACTGACTAAATTGAATAACATATCTAATTTATTATATAAGAGAAATGATCATTCTTTAATAAATCAAACGTTTTTTTGGCACTTACGCCTTGGTCATATTAATTTAAAAAGGATAAATAGACTGCTAAAAAATAGACTTTTGAGTTCATTGGAAGTGGAGGTACTTCCAATCTGTGAGTCATGCATAGAGGATAATATGACCAAGAGGCCATTCTCGGCCAAAGGTTATAAAGATAAAGAACTACTGGAACTGGTTCACTATGATATGTGTGATCCTATGACTATTCAGGCTAGAGGTGGCTTTGAGTACTTTGTCAGTTTCATTGACGACTACTTAAGCTATAAATACATTTACCCGATGCACTATAAGTCTGAATATTTTGAAAAATTAAAAGAATTCAAGGTGGAGGCGAAGAAGCGTCAGGGTAAAAGTATCAAATTACTATAATTCGACCGTGATGGGGAGTACCTCTTTCAAAAATTTAGGGACAACTTGTCATTAGTATGGATTATATTTCAGTTGACTGCACTAGGCACTCCGCAGTAGAATAATGTAGCAGAAAGAAAGAATATGACTCTTATGGAGATGGTAAGGTCAATAATGAGTTATTTAGGATTACCTGATTCATTTTGGGGACTCGCATTACAGACAATGGCTTATATTCCGAATTTAGTACCTTCTAAGTCAGTACCTTTTACTCTTATAGAATTATGAACTTGCCGTAAGCCTAGTCTGAGACATATTCGGATTTGGGGATATTCAGGACATGTGTTAAAAGGGAAAGCGGGTAAGTTAGAATTGAGGAAAGAAGTCTGTTTCTTTGTTGGATATCCCAAGGGAACAAATGGTAATTTATTTTATAATCCTAAGGATTAGAAGGTCATTGTTAGCACCAATACCCAATTATTAGAAGAGAATTATACTAAGAATCACATACCCAAAAATAAAATTATTTTGGAAGAATTGAGAGAAAATACCAGTAG
>JAOTRH010483674.1:0-59027 GCA_034768845.1 Heliamphora exappendiculata | reverse complement strand
GTAGGTTAGGATAAAGCCGAACCACTATAAATCCCTGGTGTCTGGTTCTATTTCTCTATCCCTCATCTTTTAATATTCGTATTGATTATGTCCTTGCATACATCTTCTTATTGCAATATTAAAAGATTTTTGAAAAGGTTTTAAATTCTCTTTTTATAGAAAAGATCCAATTCACCCCCCCTCTTTGGTTGCCTAGATCTAACATTAAGCTATATCCAAGTTACTTTTTCAGTCAACAAAATTTGACCCCGTTAATTTGTTTTCTTTGAGTAAAACCGTGAGTGAATTAAAAATTATTTTATTCCTAAGAATCATATAATTAAAAATAATCGATAATAATGACAAGAAAATTTTAAATTTTATTTTAATTTGGTTTCCTCTACCATTTAAAAAAAAATTCACCAGCAGTCTGGTTCCCTGTGAATAGCTTACCTCGATGGGAAGATGTCAACTATCCATCGTTTGTCTAGACAGGCCAATTTTTTTTAATTTTACTATCTAGACAATTGAACCTACCAAGTAAAATTAAATAGATAACAAAGTTTCGGTCTAGTAAATAATAGCAGTGACTCAAATAGAGAAAATACTAATTATTTATAGTTAAGTGTTAACCAACACCTAATCACAAATCAATTGCTTCGCAATAAATATTTTAGATGGAGAAGTGATTCACACTAACAATTATCTAAAATTATCTCTAAATGAGGCTTATATTGGCGATACTGCAATTAATCTGTCTGATGGGGAGAAAGACCTTGCTGCCAATATGCAGGATTTAATTACATCGCCTACAAACTGGTGATGTAGACCGCGTAATTTTTTGTGAATAAAATTTCTCTCTTACTTAGAATTTTAAAATATTTTTTAGGATTATAAAAATTTATTTAATTAAAATAAATTTATTAATTTCAAAAATCTTACTATTTGAAAGAATCAAAAATCTTTCCGTGTACACGATTCCAAAGATTCTAATTTGTCAAATCATCTTTTTGCATTTTAATAGGTAACAAATAAAATTCGATAAATGCACAGATTGTTTTGGCTCTCTTTGTTTCACTGATTTTAGCATTGATATTCAGGAATATGATGCCTTGAAGAACACCTCGAAAATAGTCCAAAAAAGTTTCAAAAAATAGCCCCGATAGCCTCGAAAAATATGATGCCTCCCATTTTTTTAGGACTATTTTTCAATGCTATTTTACTGTTATTTTATATCTAAAAATTTGTTCAAAATCAGTCTCGAAAAAAATGTAAAAAAACCATCAAAAAATGACCCAGAATCGGCGCCGGTGGTGCCATGGGTGAGCTGTTTTGTGCATTTTTTAATTATTTTGGGACCTATTTTAATACTTGTTTTAAGCATAAAAACTGCAGAAAAAACTACTGAAAATTTTGTTTAAAAATCTGTGAAAAAACCACCGCGATCAGTGGCCCGTAAATTTTGGAACCACTGCCGGTGTTGCTGCCTATTTTTCGTGTTATTAAATTGTCAATATATTATTAAATATTCAAAACTAATATTTAAAAATAAATAAAAAATTTTACATCAAAAATCTTTGTCCAGTAGGCTCACATTCGATCTAAAAAACTTAAAACTATCACGATTAACTCTCGTGATTAAAAAAATAATTATAACCATTATCCAAATCATTCAATCAAACATGAACAGAAATATGATCATAAAATTGGGATTAGAACACCTGCAAAACAAAGTTAGCATAGTTTTAAATTTATCCGACCCCTCAATAAACAGTAAACAAAAAAAACGGCTTAGATACTAATTGTTGGAGGCAAAACTGTCAAAATTATTGTTTTTGTAAACGATTTTTGATGAAAAAATAACTGGATGGGTAATCGCCGAAACGGGTTTCAAATAAAACTTTTGATGTCAAACGGTCAAAATAAAAACTCGTGTCATCACAATTAATTTAGAAGAATACATTTTTGGTCGATTCTCCAACTACGATTTTTGATTTCGAGTTGAAGCTCCCTTTAGAACTTCTACTATATTTTCTTATGCGATTCCTAAACGTAGGGTGAGTTACGATCATTCGAGAACTCATACTGACAGAACCTGATCAGCTTTAGTCTTGAAGACAAGTTATGAATTTGGTTTAGCCTATCTGCGTATTTATAGGGCTACAGTAGGGACTTGTGGAGTAATTATGACAAAAACTTCTAGTGTAACCCAGATACGTATCCAGCGATTTCTGCAATTAAGCAAACCTCTCAGCGGTATCTATAATTATGAAAATCTTGCAGCAGTTTCTATAATTTTCATAAAACACTAAATTACAGTTCACACCACTAAAGAACTGTAATTGCACTCTAAGCCATAATCTCAAGACCATCTTGCATTAAGCTTCTGTTATTAAATGCTTAACTCATCTCCCCACGTTACGATTTCGATACCCACCAATTAAATTTAATTACTGACAATTTAATTTAATCAGGATCTTGAAATTTCTTAAACCCTTCTGCTTAACTTATTTAACCGTCAGATAATAAAATCCACCTACAGGGTTTGGCCTGATCAAAACTTATAAGTTTTCTTAAAGGGGTATCGTCAATCACGAACTATTGAGACGTGAATTCTGTTAATAATTAATATTCACTATATAATTAATACCGTTATCAAACTCACTGAAAGTATGGACCCATGTAAGATCTCACCCTCTAATGAATTAAAATAACGAATATTAAATATACATAAATTAACAATTATTTTAAAATTAAGAGCATAAGCACTCTCATAATAATTTTGGGGTGTGAATTAATTTATATGGTCAGTATAAAATTAATTACCCAAATGTGTCTAATTCAATACACACAAAGTACACTAGTACAGGGAGTCGGAACAATAGACGACGCTATTATCTGTTTTCTACAACCAATACAAACCTACTAAAACTATGTGCTACAGTCGTACCTATGCTATGTCTATTTCTAACTAAACAGTGAACAAAAAATTATATTCTACAAGAATCTAAAATTTAATCTTCCGTGTACAAACCGTACTCTACACACCAGAATAAATATTGTATATAATAAAAAACATCCATGCATAACATTAAAGAAATGATATTGTATACATTGTTCACTAAGATTTTCATAAAATAAAAAATTAATTTTATTAAAATTAAATTAAATACTAAAATTAAAATAAAATCTATGCTTTTCAATATACAACCCTAACATTATATCGATATAAGTAGCTTGTGATGAGCCCAACATCCTCTATTTCTAATCTCGCATAAGTTTGATCCCAAAAATGTGACCAGCTTCTCCCAAGTCTTTTATATCGAACTGACTAGATAACCAGACCATTACCGAATAGAACAACCCCACATCATATTCGATGAGGAAGATATCATCCACGTAAAGTACTAGTAACACCATCATGCTTTCATCGCGTTTCTTATACACACAGGACTCGTCAAGACTTTGATCAAAATTGTAAGACTTAATGGCTTGATCAAACCAAGTATTCCAAGACCTAGATGCCTGCTTAAGTTCATAAATAGATATCTTAAGTTTGCATAATATGTTCTCATGAACCTTTGCAATGAAACGTCTGGTTGTACCATATAGATACATTCGTCAATGAAAGCTGTCTTGACGTCCATTTGTCAAATTTCGTAATAGAAATGATCCGCAATAGACAAGAGAAATCGAATGGACTTAAGCATGGCTACTGGAGAAAGGACTTCTCATAATCGATCTCTTCTTTCTGAGTAAACCCTTTTTCAACAAGCCTAGTTTTAAAAGTTTTTACCTTACCGCCTGCTCATCTCTTCCTCTTATAGATCCACTTGCATATGATGAGTTTTATCCCTTTAGGTGGTTCTATAAGTTTCCAGACCTGATTAAAGTACATAGACTCCATCTCTAAATTCATAGCCTTTTTTCATAACTCTGCATCTTTATCTTGGAGTGCTTACAAGGTTCAATATCCAATTCTTCCAGAATCTTGTCAAAAAACTCTCCGTAGAACATATGTCAATCAGGTTAGCAAACAATCCTCCCATTACGATGAGGTACTTCCTGCGTCTATGTCCTAGCAGTGGCACGTTATGCTGATTCTGAATTCTGTGCACCATTACCTACATACTATTTGGTTGTGAAATCGGCATGTTAATAGTGGCACCCTAATCTGGTTCAGGATCTGCACGTGTCCTGATAATCCTCCCACTACGACGAGGCAATGTGATATCATTGACACTTTTCTGTGGCGCTTCTACCGTACTACTAATATTTCCTCTTAACTCTTTCAGAACATTTTTACTATTGGATTTGTGATCTATTACATAATACTCTTCTAAAAATTGGGCATTGGCACTGACAATGATCTTCTAATTCTTAGGATTATAAAATAAACCATTCTTCGTTCCCCTAGGATATCCAACAAAAAAATAAACTTTTTCTCTCAGTCCCAACTTATTCGTGTTTCCTTTTCAGCACATGTGCTGGACACCCCCAAAATTGAATATATCTTAAACTAGGTTTATGCCCTAGTATACAATTCTGTGGGAGTATAAAGTACTAACTTAGAATGTATCAAATTCAAAATATATGCTACTGTCTCTAATGTAGATCTCCAAAACGAATCGGATAAGTCCGAATAACTCATTATAGACCTCACCATCTCTATCAGAGTCATATTCTTTCTTTCTGCTCCACCATTCTGCTATGGAGTACTTGGTGCAGTCAACTGGGATATAGTCCACTCCCTTGACAAATAATTCCTAAACGCTCCAAATAGGTACTTGCCACCATGGTTAGACCGAAGTGTCATGATACATTTTCCCATACACTTCTTCACTTCTGCCTTAAATACTTTGAGTTTCTCAAAACATTCAGACTTGCAGTGTATCAAATAAATGTATCCATACCTTGAGTAATCGTCAATAAAAGTGATAAACTACTCAAATCCTCCTCTAGTCCGGATAGTCATAAGTCCACATAAGTCAGAATAAATCAGCTCTAACAGTTCTTTAGCTATATAGCCTTTAGCAAAAAATAGCCTCCTAGTCAGCTAGCCCTCCAAGAAGAATCCATTAACATGAAGTGCCTTCACTTCCAATGAACTCAAAGGTCCATCTTCAACCAGTCTATTTATCCTTTTTAGATTAATATGACCTAGACGTAAGTGTCAAATATATATTTGGTTCATGAAAGAAGGTTCCTTTCACTTAAATTGTGAATTAGATGTATTATTCTATTCATTCAGTTATAGTATAGGAGAGATTAGAGTAATAACATAAAGATCATTCACCAATGTATCAGAATAGATAAATCGTTTATTATCCTTAATAACCACAAAGTTAATAAACTAAATATCCGTCTTTAACCATTCTAGAAATAGAAATTAAATTTCTTCTAATGAAATGTGCATAAAGATAATATCTCAATATTAAAAACCAATCTCTAGTAAAAATGAGAGTGATATCTCCCACTGTAACTGCTACCACCTTTATATTATTGTCCATATGCAAGTAAATCTCCTCATCACTAAGTTATTGAATTTATTAGATTCTCTACAATGAATTGCCAACATGATTAGTGGCTCCCGTATCTACACACCACGTATTGGTAGATAATACCGCTAAATATGTTTTCATAATTAGTGAATAGAAATTAACTTTGTTGTTCTGCTTGCCAAGATAAACTATACATCACTTTTTTCAGTGCTGTGTCTGGTTGTAATAAAAATATCTGCTTTTTAGCTTTTTCACATTCGTTCGTAGCCCACTAACTACCTTGAAAAATGTGTTATCCTATTTCTGAACTTTTTTTCTTCTTCTTGCCTTTCAACTTAGAAAAAGAACCATTTTCAGAAATAAATACATTTTTTAGCTTCTTAAGAATACCCTCGGCAGTTAAAATAATATCTAAATTTCTTTTTCAATCAACATAATTAGGACCCGTAAGTTTGTTTTTTTTTAGTACAACCGCGAGTAAATTTAAAGCCATTTTAATCATGAGAATCACATAATTAAAACTATTAATTATGATGCGTAAAAATTTTGAATTTTATTTTAAAATCGGTTCCATCTACCATTTTTAAAAAACAAAGTCGCAAGAAGCCTGGTATACCGTGAATAGCATTGCTTAATGAAAAGAACAACTACTGCTCATTATTTGTCTAGACAGATCAATTTTTATTAATTGCACTATCTAGACAATAGATTTTGGCAAGTAAAATTGTACACTTAATGTAGTTTTAGTTCAAGAAATAATAGTAGTGACTCAAATAGAAATGATACTATTATTTACAGCTAAATATATACCATAACTTAATTTCAAATTAATCGTTTCACAATAAACCTTTCAAATAAAGAAGCGATTCACACTAACAATTATCCAGAATTATTCATAAAGGAGTTCTGTAATGGTGATCCCGTAATTAATTATGTCCGATGGGGAGGAAGGTTCTAATACCAACACACAAAATTAATTACATCACTTATGAATAAGTGATAGAGACCATGAAATTTATCTGTAAATAAATTCTCTCACCCACTTAGTTTTAAAAATATTTTTTAGGGTTATAAAATATATTTAATTAAAATAAATTTATAATTTTCGAAAACCACGCGTTGCAAAATATTTCGATTTTTAAACAATCTTTACGTGTAACAAATAAAATTCTCAAATTCTATTTATTTAAAAAATTAATTTTAAATAAAAATCAAGAATTTAATTTTATTTTCCTGTTACACATATTTTGAAAAGAAAATTATTAAAATTAAATTCCTTTTAATTAATTAAAAAAAATCAAAATTAACCATCACGTTTTTTTAAGAAATTTAATTTTTTTATTAAAAAAATCATCTTTAAACGTGTTTTTATATAACAAATAAAACTTTAAAATTTTCCTTGAAAAAAAATTATTTACGCAAGTTTTTATTTACACGAAAAATTTTCAATTTTATTTTTGTGTTTTTATTTATTTTATATTTCATTACAAAAAAAATTAATTTCGAATTAACAAAATTAATTAAAACGTGAACAGAATAAATAAATCAAAATAAAAGTATTTACGCATTTAAATAAATAAATAAATTAATTAAATTTCGACTTTTATGGTCGATTTATAACTCTTTACCCAAAAAAGTTTTGTTCGTTCAAAAAACCTGCAATATTCTCAGAATTGAAAATCTATACTTCTAATTCTGTGAAAATTTTACAACTAATTAGAAACTTTGCACAATTCAGCCGCTACAAATTACAATATTGCTATAATACTATTTCCACTATCATTTGGGCCCGCACCACCGTTGTTCCACCTGGTGCGCACGCATAGGCGCGGGCCCCTGTTCACGCCGCCTTTTTCTTGTTAGCTTCATTCCAAAATTCATACCACCGGATGGGATTTTGCCTTATCTTGTGCCTCGTTTGGAATCCAAGCTATCAAACTTGGGAATTAATCATAGTGCAATCCAATAATAATACTTTGGACCCTTTTTGCCGCTGCTTTTAATTCATGTGCAATCGAACTACATGGATTTTCAAATCAAGCTAATTCCATTATCAAACACAAAGTGACAGCAAATCACAAGGCTTTGCTTGGGATGCAATGCAATTTTAATACCAAGGGACTGATGAATTATATGAAAAATCACAAATAGCCTTGAACACGGTAGATTACACGTGGATTCCATTCTCAATCTCAAGTAATTCCATTGATAAAAGAATAATGATAACTTTTCACTGTTTGGATCACTTTTCAAATCTATTCCAAGCATCATGAGATTCACATGGCTTTTGGGAATACAATTGTGATCCATGATTCCATTATCATCCATGAAGCAACCGTGCATCACCATGGAATTATCTTGACTGAACCATTGAATTGGCGCAGCTTGCTCTTCGGATTTCCTAGTTCATTTTTTTTCTTCTTTTTTTCGATTACATAAAATTAAAAAAAATTAAAAATTAAAAAATAATTATTTTTACATTGATCTTATACCTTTGAGGAGTTCATAATCAATCTACTACGATTAATTCTCATGATTAAAAAAAATAAATTTAATAATCATCATTCAAACCATGTAATCAAGCATACAAAATAAATAATGACCATTAAAAGCCGAGATTAAATTGCCTGCAAAATCGAGTTAGTAGAATCTAAATTTACCCGAACCCATAATAAAATCATATATATTGAAAAACGGTAATGAAATTAATTGTTGAGATAAATTGCTAAGATTCTAAAATTATGTTTATGATTTTAGTTAAAAAATATTCGGACGGACAAACACAAAAACAGACTCTAGATTAAAATTTTTTGATATCGAACAATAAAAAATAAAATCCGATAATATTCATTAAGTTAGTTTTAGAATTATACATTTTGAAATCTGGTACGATGATTTTAATTGCTGCAATAATTTTCAATCGACGATCCGCCGTGATTTTTGACTTTTAGTCAAATTTATGACACAAACCTTCTGCTGTATTCCCGAATGCTAAACATGAACGAAGTGTGAGTTTTAATCTATCGTGTTTTTTAAAACGTTTTTGATTTGCCATAGAGTTTTCAAATAACGTGAAAATTTCAGCCACCTAATCACTGACTGAATGATATGAATTCTGGTGTCAGGTTTTATAATAGCATATAAATAGGGTACAATAGGGACCTGTAGAGTAAATAAGATATGGACTTTCAATGTAATTATAAAATTCTACCTCAATCCAGAAGCAATTTCATAAAAATATAAATGATGATTCATTCCACGAAAGAATTATAATTGCACTTCCAATCTTATGCTCAAAATCGGAGTATTCAAGCTCCTGTTATTAAATGCTTCATTATTCTTTCCATATTAAGATTACAAACACATGTCGATTAAATTAAATTAATGACAATTATATTTAATCGACTTCTTTGAAAATTTCTTAAGCCCTTCCACTTAAATTATTTGACTGCTGGATTATAAAATCCACCTACAGGGTTTGGTTCGGTCAAGACTTATAAACTTCCTTAAGGAAGTATCATTAATCCCAATTTTTTAGGATGTGAATTCCGTCAATAATTAATATCCACCATATTATAGACACATTCATTTGACCCCGCCAAATCTTAGGTGAATCTGATGATGAAAACAGCTAGAATGGTGCCTCAGTACGATCATCGAACAATGATTCAAGCTCGGTATTTGAACCCAATCATCAAAACCTTTCAACCAATGAAATTAAGTTAAACCACTAACTCCAAAATGGCGACCGCCAATAGAACCTTTTGGAAACTTTCACTTTTGTGGCGACCGCCAATAGAATCTCTTGGAAATCCTAGTCCAAAGCGGCGACCGCCACCTCCAACATAGCAACCAGCAACTTTCATTGTGGCAACCGCCAACTTCAAATAGCCTGACGTGTCAGAAAAACGTGTCAGCATCTCATTGGTTGAAGAATTCTATAAATACCGTACCCCAGCGTACGTTTTGAGGACAGAATTTTAGAGAAAAATTTAAAGAGAAAAGCTCTGCCGAGTCGCCGAGCAATCTTGAGCCAGACACCGAAACCCTATTGAAGTATCGAGAGCCAAATCCCCGATACCAAAGCTTTAAAACCCTAACTTATATCATCGCCCGAGGATTGAATTTCCCATCATTATTCCGTGACTCGAGAATTCTTTAGCGAGTCAGGTACTTTGTTTGGATCTTCGGTCCTTTTAGCTCCATTTTCTAACTCTTTGGAGTGATCGGGTTAAGTTAATTATTTCATTTTATATACTTTCTTACATTACCTATGTTGTTGCTTTAATCACTAGATTTCATTTAGCTAATAAGTAATGTGCTTAGTTTGAACTAGCTAATTCATGTTACAAATTTAATTTTATATTATTTGTTTAATTTGTTTATTTACCCGTATCACACATTACACACTTGAACTAAATTTTGTTAATTCATTAATTAGCTCTAATATAATTGACGATTTACACACTCGAACTAAATTTTGTTAATTCATTAATTAGCTCTAATATAATTGACGATGTGACTTGCGATGTCATTATCGTCATAATTAATGCGCTTACATTCACATGGTTGTAATTCTCAACATTACACCCATATTTTATGCTTTTTACAATAGTAATTATTTTTCTTTTCTTTTCTTTTATGGTAGCTTAATGTTCTAGCATTTTACTTTTTGTTTTCATTCTTTTTTCTTTTCCTGTAATATTACTTTAATACTTCTTTTCCAGTATTAGTTTAATATTCTTTTATTAGTTTTTTTTCTTTTAATATTAATATAATTTTCTTTTCTAGCATTTTCTTTTCTTTTTATTACTAGCTTTCTTTTCCTTGTAATGTTTTATTTACTTTTCTTTCAATGTTAGTTTTACTTTCTTTTCATAGTACTTTTTTTTTTTTTCTTTTTTTTTTATTTTATTAAACCCAAAAAATTATAAAGAGTCTTTTAAGTTAGATTTCATCTCTAAGTGTAATTTTTTTCTCTTTTGTTTTCTTTTTATTTTATTTTCTTGTCTCTTAAAATATAAAATATGAATAGTTAAGTTTTCTTTTTTTTTTTAATAGTTTAAATAAGAATTTTTAACCTTTTTTATTTTAGCTAATTCTCTTTTATAAACTTTTTCTTCATTTTTTTTTTTAAATCTTTAAGCTCTCTTTCGTCATAACACCCTTATTTTCAATTTTTTTGTTGGTAAACTTTCTTTTTAATATAGAATTTTTATACATATTTTATTTTACATTTAGTATTTCTTTTTATTAGAAGTTCGTCATATTAATGTTAACTTAGTTTACTTTGATAATACGCATATTTTAGTTGCTTTATTTAAAAGTATATTTTAAATAGTTTAGGATTTTGATAATATTGTTAGTAAAGTTTATGCTCATTTTTTTAGCATATTTGGTTTTAGAGACTTCTTGTATATTTTTTTTTATTTAAATCATAATAGCTTAAGCTATTTTGGTGAAATTATATGCGGATGTGCTTCATATATCCTTTAGTTAAAAATTACATGCCATAGGATTTAAGATTTTTTTTTCTTTATTTGCTTTATTTGGCATTCTATATACGTATGTTATGTATTTTTCATATTTAATCTTGAGTGTTCCCTCTTTACCTCAACTTTCTTTATTTTCATGCATTTGAAAAATTCTATTAAAGAACTAATGATGATTAGTTGAAGCCAACCTTACGGTTGACGAACGGGGTGCCAAACACCTTCTCCGATTCGTACCTTAGCCTCCAAACTCATTTTTCTCTGGTTAACGTTTTAAAGATCAGTAACTATTTTTGTTTTTTCTCAAAAACCAAGCAGCGACTCTATTTTCAATAGAAAAAGATTTTTAAAATTTAGCTATTGTTGGGAAGACGGGCTACTCTTACTGACTGTACGCTTTCATAGGTGCAGTAAAAGAGTTCGGGCATACCATTTAATCATGTCCTGCACCACTCCAGGCATGGGAGGTATATACCCAGCTCTATTCAGAAGGTACCATGTTCGATTAACTAAAATCGACCTTTTGCATATAATAGCTTAGAACCCTCCATTAGGTGCTTCTAACCATAGTAGGATTATGTGTTTTGTTAATTGTATTTTTTTTTTTGCATTTGTTAGGGTTGTTGGTTTAGCTTAGGCTAGTTCTTTTTTTTGGATTCGGCCCGAGTTTTCTGTTATCCTTTGCTTAGGTTAGTCTTTCCTTCAGGTTCTTATCCGAGTTTTGTTCTTCTCCTCGTTTGGTTTTCACGTCATAGTTTTCTTCCTGGGGTTATGCCCGTGTTTTGTTTTTAAGCCTCTAGGGTAATTTCTCTCCCCTCTATGTTCTGTCTGGGTTGTTGGTTTCTCCTCCGCTTTTTGTTTAGACTCACTTTTTTTGAACCTTTGTCATACCTGTATGAGCTAGTCTTGCTTTTCTACCAGAGTACTACCCGTTATAATCCTAAATCAAACTAGTCTCTTGAGGGTTAGAACTGCCTTCTTATCGGAGTGCTGTTCGTTTAGACGAACCTTCCATTTAGAATTTAGTTGATCCCTTTCTTAGCCATCATTCTGGTTTTTGGGTCGTCCTATTGTTATGATGTCGGTATGAGCCCGGCAGGGGCATTGTTCTAGTTTTAGTGATTATCTGCCTATGGTTTGCCATTTTGGGTATTTGGGATATTTTCTATTTGCCGTCAGAATTCTTATCCAGGAAGTGTTTGATACTGGTTATTCTGCTTTTAGGATCTAGATTTTCTTCGGATCTAGATAATTAAGCTAGGAAAATTACAATCGACACGTGTCTGGGCAAGATCAGGGTCAGGCATACTCTATAGAATATTTGAACAGCCAGCTGAGTCATCAAAAATGGTAGAGAATGAAGTTAACCTGACAGCTCTAATGAGAGCTATTATTGAGATGCAGAGAGCTGTGGAGCAGTAGACCCAAGCTCAAAACCATTGTCAGGCACAATTTTAGGCAATTCAGGCTCGTCTACCCGGCGTAAATGGGCAGCCAAAAGATACAAACAAGAATGGTGAAGACTTCTAAGACGATAACCAAGGATAAGAGGCACCGCAAGTTGTTGCACCACCCCAGGTTCCCCGACATATCCCGGTGGAAGAAGAAATCACAGCCCAGTCTAGGAAATTCGCGCTGGCAGAGAAGATTGATTGAATGGAGAAGGTATTGAGAAAGGCTAAAGGTGTAGAAGAGTACATGCTGGATGTGGGCGGTTTATGTTTATTCTCATATGCCAAATTGCCCAAAAAATTTAAAATGCTAGAGATGGAGAAGTTTGATGGCACTGGAGATCCTCGAATTCATCTGAGGATGTACATTGGAACTCTCTCCCCCATGGGGATTGATGATCAGCTCAAGGCCTAATTGTTCCACCTATTACTTTCTGAAGCAGCACAAAGGTGGTTTCTCTCTTTAGAGGTGGCTAAAACTAGAACTTGAAAATATATAGCCACTGCATTCATCAATCAATATAGCTACAACGTTCAGCTCGACGTAATCACCCAAGAGCTAGAAATAACTCGCCAGGAGAATTGGAAATTATTTGTTGACTTCTTGACCCGGTGGAGGGGTTAACCCGCCAAGATGACGAATCGGCCCACTGAGAAAGAACAAGTAAGTTAGAATGGTGGTGAAAATTTTGCAATCCCCTCTAAAGCATTATCTCATTACACAGCCTCTTTCTACCTTTGAGCAGCTATTTGATGCTGGAGTGCAAATCGATGACGCCATTCAGTCTGAAGATATTGAAAAAGAAGAACCTAGCCTAAAATTGAAAAAGACATTCCCTGCAAATAACCAGAATCAGTCTGCCGTTACCAACCTCGTGTCACGTTCGAATGAGGTAAACCTCTTGAACCCTTCTTCCTCTACCCAGCAGCCAAGCCACAATCAGCAGGCACAACAACGACCGAGCTGAGTTTTCACTCCCCTCAATATCTCTTTGACCACGACCCTAAATCGACTTAACGAGAAAGGGCTGGTATTGCTTTTCTACCAGAGTGCTACCCGTTAGAATCCTAGATTAAACCAATCTCTTGAGGGTTAGAACTGTCTTCTTGTCGGAGTGATGTCCGTTTAGATGAACCTTCCCTCTAGAACTTAGTTGATCCCATTCTTAGTCATCATTCTGGTTTTTGGGTCGTCCTATTGTTATAATGTCAGTATGAGCCCAACAGGGGCATTGCTCTAATTTCAGTGATTAGCCTATGGTTTGCCGTTTTGGGTATTTGGGATGTTTTCTATCTGTCGTTAGAATTCTTGTTCGAGAAGTGTTTGAAACTGGTTATTCTGCTTTTAGGATCCAGGTTTTCTTCAGATCTAGATCATTGAGCTAGGAAAATTACAATCGACACGCGTCTGGGCAAGATCAGGGTCAGGCAGACTCTATAGAATATCTAAATTGCCAGCTGAGTCATCGAAAATGGCAGAGAATGAAGTTAACTTGACAGCTCTAATGAGAGCTATTACTGAGATGCAGAGAGCTGTGGAGCAGTAGACTCGAGCTAAAAATCAATGTCAGGCGCAAATTCGGGCAATTCAACCCCGTATGCCGGGCGTAAATGGATAGTCAGAAGATAAAAATGAGAACGGTGAAGATTTATGGGATGATAATTAAGGACAGGAGGCACTGTAAGTCGTTGCATCACCCTGGGTTCCCCGACATATCCCGGTGGAAGAAGAGATCACAGCCCAATCTTGAGAATCTGCGCTGGCAGAGAAGATTGATCGAATGGAGAAGATGCTGAGAAAGGCCAAAGGTATAGAAGAGTACATGCTGGATGTGGGCGGTTTATATTTATTCCCATATGCCAAATTGCCTAAAAATTTCAAAATGCCAGAGATAGAGAAGTTTGATGGCACCGAAGATCCTCGAATTCATCTGAGGATCTACGTTGGAACTCTCTCCCCATGGGGATTGACGATCAGCTCAAGGCCCAATTATTCCACCGATCACTTTTTGGGGCAGCACAAAGGTGGTTCTTCTCTTTGGAGGTAGCTAAAACTAGAACTTGGAAAGATATAGCCACTGCATTCGTCAGTCAATATAGCTACAACGTCCAGCTGGACGTAACCACCCGAGAGCTAGAAACAACTCGTCAGGATAATCGAGTATTGTTTGTTGACTTCATAACCCGGTGGAGGGGCAAAGCCGCCAAGATGATGAACCGGTCTACTGAGAAAGAACAAGTGAGAATGGTGGTGTTTGCAGTCCCCTCTAAAGCATTATCTCATTGCATAGCCTCTCTCTACCTTTGAGAAGTTATTTGATGCTGGGGTGCAAATCAAAGACGTCATTCAGTCTAGAGATATTGAGAAAGCAGAACCCAACCAAAAACTAAGAAGGGCATTCCCTGTAAACAACCAGAATCAGTCTACCATTACCAACCTCGTGTCACGTTCGAACGAGGTAAACCTCCTGAACCCTTCTTCCTCTACCTAGCAACCAGGCCACAATTAGCAGGCACAACAACAACCGAGGAGAGTTTTCACTCCCCTTAATATCTCTCTGACCACGGCCCTGAATGGACTTGTCGAGAAAGGGCTGATAAAGATTCTTGATCCAATGTCGCCTCCTAACCCTTTACCGCTATGCTACGATCCCAGCCAATATTGCTCATACCACCAGAGCCATGGACACCCAACTGGCAACTATCTAAAACTCCACCATGGAATTCAGGATCTTATTGACAATAAGGTCATTCTACCTCTATCAACACCGAATGTCACTGCTGGTTTTTAAATTCTTATATTTTTCATGATTCAAGTCTCAAGTTAAGTTGGAGTCTTGTAAGTTTTTTCTTTGTTCTGATCAGTCTAATGTCGAGTTCGAGGGCACGTCTATCTGTGCACCCTCTTCTTTTGCTTTCAATTTTATAATCCCTGCTCTCTTTGATATCAATGAAATAAATGAAAGTTTCTTATTATTCTGTGTTGCTTCATTTATTTTATATGCTTTCTGATGATTTTCAATTCGAAGGGAATGTTCTCAAAAAATTAAAAATTTTAATTAAAAAAAGAGAAGAAATGTGTGCTCAACTAATAATTGAAAAAAAATTTGTCAATAAATCTGGATAATGAAATTAACCCACAAATTATCCAAATTGGTTTTGCTTTACTTTCAGTTGAACGTGAACAATTAATGACTTTATTAAAAGGATTCAAAGATATTTTTTCATGATCATACGATGATATGCTCATAATTGATCCCGATACTATCCAACACCATATCCCTTTGTATCCCGATGCCAAACTGGTGAAACAAAAATTGAGAAGAACACGGCCAAAATGGGCTCTAAAGATCAAAGAAGAAGTCACTAAGAAGATCAACGTAGGATTCCTTATGGTAACCGAGTATCTGAAGTGGATTGCTAACAATGTGCCAGTCTTGAAGAAGGATGGATGCATCAGTGTCTGTGTGAATATTTGGAATCTAAACTAGGCTAGTCCGAAGGACGACTTTCCACTATTGCATATTAACGTCTTAGTGGATATTACAGCGGGGCACACCCTCTTATCATTTATGGATGGTTTTTCCAAGTACAACTATATTCCAATGGACCCTGAAGACATAAAATATGACATTCACTACATTGTGGGGCACCTATTGCTATTACATGATGCCAGGGGCAACCTACCAAAGGGCTGTCACTACCTTGTTGCATGATATGATAGATAAAGATGTCAAGGTGTATGTGGGCGACATGATTGTTAAGTCAAAAGATCAAGACGACCATATCATAGTGCTGCAAAATTGTTTTGAAATGATCAAAAAGAATAAAATGTGGCTCAACCTGCAGAAGAATGGCAAAAAAATTTGATGGAAGTGCTTATCTTATTCGATGAAAGAAGACTACAAATCCTATTTCACATATAAGGATATGCCAAATGAGGATAGCTCATGAGTTCAACAAAGAAAGTCAAGACCCGGGCCTTGAGAGAATGTGACTTGATTTTTAAGGAGATCAAGGCTCCCGTATTTTATCCAAGGGAAAAGTTCAAGCAAAATTGGGCCGGGCCGTATCTGATCAAGACTATTATGACCGGTGGTGCCATAATCATCATGGACCTTGACGGCAATACATTATCTGCTCCAATCAATTTGGATTAACTCAAAAAAAATACTACCCTTGTGATAAAAATAACAATAAAATAAAAGCTCGCTGAATAAAAAACTGAAAAGGCGATTCAGGTAAAAGTTAGAGTAGCCCGCAATACCAAAAACCCAAAAGAACGACCTTGGCAAAAGTTAAGGCATCACAAAAAGAGAGTATTAATACCCGAGAGTAAACCGAGCTCGAACTATGTTACGGCCTGATTCTACTTTTTATGATACGTAGGCAACTTCTTTTAAGAAGTCCGGCCACCTTCTTTGTTTTAGCCATATTTGAATCCGAGTAATGATCAAGGCAAATTCATCTTTAAGTTTTGATAATAAAGTTTTTGAATTGCAAGAATCAAAAAAATTTAAATAATTGAGAACTTTTTTCAGATAAACGTGAGATTTTTTTTAGGCAATTAACTGTGGCATAAAAGAAAGAAAAATACAAGATTACAAGGGACAAATCCCAGGCCTTACAAACCCACGAACACAAAATCAAAAAAGAGGACAAAGCCCCAAACAACAAAAAATCGGCTTTAGGCTGAGCCATAAGGCAAACTAAGAACAAACCTGGCACGAAAAAGCCATAAAGATGAGCATAATACAAAACAAACCGCCAAGGATGCCAAACCCATAACTTCCTAAAAGTAATGGAGACAGAATCCGGTCTAGCAATGAGAGCAAAACCTGTGCAATATGAAGCAACATCCTGCCACACTCAAAAGCCGCAGCAGCAAAGAGCTTAAACCAGCACCACCAAAAGGAACCAACTGAAGAAACGTGAGATTTTCATTACTTCAGCTGCAATCACAAGGTTTTAGAAATAAAGGGCGGGCACGCAAGTCCCAAACTCTAAATAAAGAAGAAAGCTACAAAATTCTAAGAGCAAAACAGATCTCTCAGATCTTCCTTCTCTTTGCTACTTGTTCTTCTCCATCTTTTTTGTTTTTGCTCTCTTTATCCTGAACCAACCACGCCTTATAGTCCTCGGGGAGCTCAATGTGGGGCAGCTCCTACATCTCCATCAGTGAACGAGATGGCAAAGCCTCTAGATACCGCACCAGAAATGGGGCTTGAAAGGAAGATAAATTAATACGACCCCATACACCGTGAAATATGATCTGACCTCGATGAAACTATCTCATGATCCTATGTGGGTAATAGAAAGTGGACAGTAGCAAGACAATCAGCAAAATATCTAGATGGTCCATAAAGGTCAAAGTTATAAAAGGGATCTGTCCCTAGGAATACTACCAAGTGGTGTCTCTTTCAGTTAGCAAAGAAATATACTGTCTCCAAGATGCCTCGGTAGTGCATATCGGGTAAAAAGGATGACAGACAAAGGCAACAGTGCTATACCCCATTCGAACCCTATTTCTGCAGAAGATTTACTTTCTCTATCAGGCAGATTTGAGAAGAGAGAAAAGAGTTAAGAATCGAGCGAAATGAACAAAAGGAGAGTTATGTGAAAAAGTAAAGAGAGATAGTGAAAAAAAGAGAGAAGAGCAGTAAAATTCGAGAGAAATCAGCAAAAGGAGAAAAGAGCGGTAAAAATCAAGAGAAATTAGCAAAAGGAGAGAAGAGCGGAGAAAATGAGAGATTTGAGTATCACCTTGGAGAACTAGATGGAGGACTACCTGCAAAGGACTTGATTACACCCTAATGGATAGCACTGGACCAATCGGGGTCTCAGCCAAAACTAGGGGCACGAAGTCCTTTCCTGCCCTTATT
The DNA here is from genome assembly GCA_034768845.1 of Heliamphora exappendiculata. Taxonomy (NCBI): domain Eukaryota; kingdom Viridiplantae; phylum Streptophyta; class Magnoliopsida; order Ericales; family Sarraceniaceae; genus Heliamphora; species Heliamphora exappendiculata. Next base: position 40,722 of record JAOTRH010483674.1, on the reverse strand, counting down.
TGCTTAGCAATTTCCACCAGAATAGTGTTAACTTAGCCGTTATAGGAAACCAGAAGGCACCTGGCAAGTAAACAAATGCACAGAACATAACGGCACCGCAACTAACAGTTGAAGTCACCAAGGACACCAGTAGGACAAAATCTATGTCCAGTGAATCCCTATGAATAAAGAAAGAAACCTCTTGGCCACAAGAATGTATGATGAACATGGAAGATATTGGCATGAACTCCTGTAGGACGAGATTAAGAATGGCGGTGAACTCCTCTACAGTGGGGTATAACTCTTCAAGACCAAAGCAGAAAACATGAGTCCGTGGATCTTAAAAGCTGTGTAGCAGCCCCCAGCAATGGTTCGTTGATCCAAGCCCTGTTACGCCAAGAAAACTTCTTTCAAATTCTAGTCATATGCGAAGCGTTGTCTATGTTCTAGGTTCGTAAGATGACCCTTAGGTTCCCTAAGCCTTGGTGTGCCAGGAAAACCTTACACGTCCTAACAGAAGACTATGAATTCTGAGTCCTGGTGCACAAGGAAAATCTCCCGAACCCTAGGTTTGTGTGTGAGTGATAATCCTTTGGTTTTGAACGTCCTAGTAGAAAACTAGGAACCCTAAGCCCTGGTGCGCTAGGCAAATCTCTCAAGCCCTAGAAAATAAGCACCCTGGTGCGCCTGAAAAATCCTGCACGTCCTAGTAGAAGACTAGGAACCCCAAGCCCTAGAAGACTAGACACCCTAAGCCCTGGTGAGTCATGAAAATCCTTTTAACCTCAAGTTCGTGTGTGAGTGACATTCCTTAGGTTCTCTCTAAACCCTAGTCCATAAGGTGTGTAGGTCCTAAGTTCAAAATGTGTCTTAGGTTTTCTCCAAATCCTAGTCCATAAGTCCTAAGTCCAAAAGGTGTCTTTGGTTTTCTCCAAACCCTAGTCCATAAGGTGTCTAGGTCCTAAGTCCAAAAGGTGTCTTAGGTTTTCTCCAAAACCTAGTCCATAAGGTGTCTAGGTCCTAAGTCCAAAAGATGTCTTAGGTCTTAAGTCTAGAAAGGTGTCTTACGTTTCCTTCAAACCTCCTAAGTTCAGAAGGTGTCTTAGGTTTTCTTCAAATCCTAGTCCATAAGGCGTCTAGGTCCTACGTCCAGAAGGTATCTTAGATTTTTTTCAAACCTTAGTCCATAAGGCATCTAGGTCCTAAGTCCAGAAGGTGTCTTAGGTTTTTTCCAAACCCTAGTCCATAAGGCGTATAGGTCCTAAGTCCATAAGGTGTCTTAGGTCTTCTTCAAATCTCCTAAGTCCAGAAGGTGTCTTAGGTTTTCTTCAAACCCTAGTCCATAAGGTGTCTAGGTCCTAAGTCTATAAGGTATCTTAGATTTTTTTCAAACCCTAGTCCATACACTGTCTAGGTCCAAAGTCCAGAAGGCGTCTTGGGTTTCCCAAGCCCTAATGTGCTAGGCATCCTATGTTTCAAGCCCTAGTGTGCCAGGCATTCTATCTCTCAAGCCCTGCTCCTCAAGTACCCTAAGTCTAGAAGGCGTCTTAGGTTTCCCAAGCCCTGCTATACGGGCACCTATGTCGTAATTGTTTCTTATGTGTTTTTAATACTCCTATGATTGTTCGTTTACCTGTTTTGGGATTTAAAAATAATTTTTTAGTCTTGACTCAACTATTAATTATTTTAGTCTCATGCTCGTCCTGAGTTTTTAGGTCTTGAATCGACCTATTGATTCGTGGTGTTTTCTCCGATGAAAATAATTTTAAGTCTTGACTCGACTTTTAATTATTTTTGTCCCATGCTTGTCCTGAATTTTTAGGTTTTAATTCGACCTATTAATTTGCGATTATCCTTTCCGGTAAAAATAGTTTTAAGCTTCGACTCGGCTGTTAATTATTTTTATCCCATTCTTGTCTCGAGTTTTTAGATCTTTACTCGACCTAACTAATTCATGGTTATCCTTCTCAGTGAAAATAATTTTAAGCCCTGACTCTGCTTTTAATTAGGTTTATTCTATGTTTCGTTCCGAGTTCTTAGGTCTTGACTCGACCTAACTAATTCGTTGCTTTTTTCCCGGTTAAGATAATTTCTAGGATCTTGACTCTATCCTTTTGATTATCTTATCCTCAGCCGAGTTATTAGATTTTTACTCGATCTTTGACTTGCTTGTTTGAGCTCCCTTTAGATCTTCTCCCTTTAGATCTTGATTCGATCTTTAGGAATTGTTCGATTATACCAGCATCTATATCATGTTAGCATCTGCCTCATGTTTCATGTCTTGCATCCTTGCATTTTGTCCCGTGAACTACGTTTTGGTCTGATCCAAGGGTACGTAGGTAGCTCGATGGAAATTCAAGTACGACCAATATTATATGTATGCTTGTATATTTGTGGCCTAAGATTGATAGCTCGGTCAAATGGATGTTGTCTCTGGATCTTTGATATAACTTGCATCGCATGTTGTAATGCAAGTTATATCAAAGAAGGGCAACTATAGACACCCCAATTTGACCTCGCCAAATCTTAAGTGAATCCGGTAATGAAAACAGCTAGAATGGTGTCTTAGTACGTTCTTCAAGAAATTATCCAAACTCGATATTTGAACCCAATCATCAAAGCCTTCAAACTAATGAAATTATGTTGAACCACCAACTCCAAAATGGCGACCGCCAATAGAACCTTTTGAAAACTTTCACTTTTTGTGGCGACCGCCAATAGAAGTCTTTTCAAACTTGGCGACTGCCAACTCATGACATGCGACCGCCAACTTCAAAAGGCATGACGTGACCCAAAACGTGATAGCATCTCATTGGTTGAAGAATTCTATAAATATCGTACCCCAGCGTACGTTTTGAGGACAGAATTTTAGAGAGAAGTTTAGAGAGAGAAGCTTTGCTGAGTCACCGAGCAATCCCGAGCCCCGACGCCGAAACCTTGTCGAAGTGTCGAGAGCCGAATCCCCGATACCAAAGTTCTGAAACCCTAGATTGGATTATTGCCCGAGGATTGAATTGCCCATCATCATTCCCCAACTCGAGGATTCTTTAGCGATTCAGGTACTTTATTTGGATCCCCAATCATTCTAACTCCATTTTCTACCTCTTTGGAGTGACCGAGTTAAGTTAATTGTTTCATTTTATATACTTTCTTACATTACCTATGTAGTTGCTTTAATCACTAGATTTCATGTAGCTTATAAGTAATGTGCTTAGTTTAAACTTAGATAATTTATGTTATAAATTCAATTTTATGTTATTTATTTAATTTGTTTATTTACCCGTATCACATATTACACACTTGAACTAAGTTTTGTTAATTCATTAATTAGCTCTAATATAATTGGCGATATGACTTACAATGTTATTATTGTTATAATCAATACGCTTATATTCATATGATTGTAATTCTCAATATTACACCCATATTTTATGCTTCTTACAATAGTCATTATTTTTCTTTTCTTTTTTTTTATGTTAGCTTAATGTTCTAGCATTTTACTTTTTTTTTCTTTCCTTTTTCTTTTCTTGTAATATTAGTTTAATACTTCTTTTCTAGCATTAATTTAATGTTCTTTTATTAGCTTTATTTTTCTTTTATTTTTATTTTTTTTAATATTAATGTAATTTTCTTTTCTAGCGTTTTTTTTCGTTTCTTTTCTTTTTATTACTAGCTTTCTTTTCCTTGTACATTTTTTTTTCTTTTTCTTTACACGTTAATTTTACTTTCTTTTCATATTACTTATTTTATTTTTCTTTTTCTTCATTTTGTTAAACCCAAAAAATTATAAAAAAGTCTTTTATGCTAGATTTCATCTCTATGTGTAATTTTTTTCTCTTTTGTTTTTTTTCCTTTTATTTTATTTTATCTCTCTTAAAATATAAAATATGAATAGTTACGGTTTCTTCTTTATTATAGTAGTTTAAATAAGCATTTTTAACCTTTTTATTTTAGCTAATTCTCTTTTATAAACTTTTTCTTCATTTTTATTTTTTAAATATCTTTAAGCTCTCTTTCGTCATAACACCCTCATTTTAATTTTTTTGTTAGTAAGCTTTCTTTTTAATATATAATTTTTATGCATATTTTATTCTACATTTAGTATTTTTTTATTAAAAATTTGTCATATTGATGTTAAATTAGTTTATTTTGATAATACGCATGTTTTAATTACTTTCTTTAAAAGCATATTTAAAATAGTTTAGAATTTGGATAATATTGTTAGCAAAGTTTGTGCCCATTTTTTTAGCATATTTGGTTTTAGAGACGTCTAGCATATTTTTATTCTTTTATTTAAATCATGATAACTTAAGTTATTTTGATGAAATTGTATGTGAATGTGCCCCATATTTTCTTTAATTATAAATTGCATGCCGTATGACGTAGAATTTTTTTCTTTATTTGCTTTATTTGGCGTTTTATAAACATATGCTATATATTTTTCATATTTAATTTTGGATGTTCCCTCTTTACCTTCACTATTTTTATTTGCATGCATTTGAGAAATCCTATTAAGGAACCAATAATGATTAGTAGAGGCTAACCTTATGGTTGAGCGAACGAGGTGCCTAACACTTTTTTCGATTCGTACCTTAGCCCCCGGACCCATTTTTCTCTAGTTAACGTTTTAAAGATCAGTAGCTATTTTTTTTTTCTTAGTTTTTTCAAAAATCAAGTGGCGACTTTATTTTCAATAAAAAGAGATTTTTCAAATTTGATTTTCAAGGTATTAAAATATTTTCAAAATATCTTTTGAATTCTCTTATTTTTTACCATTGCCAAAAACAGCAAAATTTCGGTGCCACACATATACATAATATTCTTATCCAACTCACCGGGAATATTGATCCATACAAAATCGCATCCTCTATTGAATCAAAATAATAAATATTAAATCTACGCAAATAATTATTATTTTGGGATTAAGAGTATAAGTACTCATAATAACCATGAGATGTGAATTAATTTATAAAATTAGTATAAAATTAATTACCACAATTTGGTCATGTTCAATATACACAAAATATACTAACATAATGAGTCAGAACAATTATCGAAATAATTACCAATCTCCATAATCAAGACAGATCATTAAAACTTATATTCTACAAGAACCGTTAATCTAGTCTTTTGTGTGAAATTCGAACTCTATATAACAGATTAAATACTATATAAAATAAATGACACCCATGTAAATCATTAAATAAATAATGAGACGCATACATTACTCATTGAGATTCTCATAAAATAAAAAAACTAATTTTATTAGTAAATTATTTAAATACTAAAACTAAAATCATGATTTATAGTATATAACCCTAATAGGGTCTGACTCATCGACAAAGGAAAGCAAGTCCCTGTCACCGCTACCTACCTCCGACCACCCTAGCTCCATTGTATTTTCGACGATGTTGCTATACTCAAGTATGGAATTAACACTTTCTTGGTTGGACTTCAAGGGCGATCCAGAGTCAAAGCTATGATCACTCCTAGTTTCTATCGTTTTGACGCTACCTCCTGTAACCTGACCACACCCAACCATTTCCACTATTCTGATTGAATAAGAGAAATTTCCCACCCTTAGGTTGCAAGATTGGTTGATAAAATTGCTTCTTTTAGTTGTAATGAACACTCAACCTTCAGTGAGGTCTTCCCTTTTTCCAATACTTAGATCTATGGCCAGAACTTAGCCGATAGAAGCTCCCAACTTTTCAAAGGTGGCTGTGCTCCAAGCATTCAGTGTAACCCCTTCAATTGAAATCCAAATGTTTCTCCACTTATTGATTTCACTATAATTCCAACATACAGAGCCTCAAACCAAGCTTCTAACCAACGTTTAGCCTCTTTAAGATAGTAATTCTTATCCTCTGCAGATGGGAATTGGAGCAGGGCTTTACAACCTCCTAAAAGTTTGACATTAATACCAAACACTCCTTCACCCCTCATACGATCTTCTATATTTTGAACTATAGTCCAATCTCTTGTTACCTCGACAAGGCATCAGCTTAACCAAGATTCATCAACTTCCAGGGCTTTTATCTCTTCAACAATAGCCTTAGGTTCTGCACCTTGCCTTGAACCACCTCCAGCCATTGCTTGGGAAAACAATCTTCCACCACCGAAGAGTTCCTTGAGGATAAGGTTTTGTTGGTGACCAGCTAAAAACTTTGAGCAAGGCTTCATCCCTTGCCATGTTTCTGGCCCAAATTTTGCTTTGTTAACTCTTAGCCTTTTATCCAATAGCCAAGATTCATTATATCACATGGTTGCCTTGGACGCTTTATGTTCATCAGGAAATCTCGCAACACTACAATAAAAAGCACTTTCAACAACACAAACAAAGTTGTCGGCTAAAGTGTTACTGCGTCGGTAAAAGTTTTTAGCAACCAAACATAGTGCATTGCCAATCTGTCGGCAAAAGTATGTCGAGAAAAGATTTTGCCAATGCGTATCCCATGCATCTGCGAAAGTAATAGATTTAGCGACACAATTGTGCGTCGCCAGTTAGTTTAATAGTGCATGCATCGGAAAAAGTAGTAAATTTGGCCACATAGTTGTGCGTCGTTAAAAAGTTAAAAGCAGCGTCGGCAAATACGAAGTCAAATACGAAGTACGTCAGGAAAAAAACTTAAAATTTGGGTAGATTTAACACTTTTACCAATGTAACATCCCCGTTCGGACCTTAGTAGTAACTACCCAGATTGTAACAACCCGTATTAGCAACTCAACCCAAATTCTAGTTTTAGCGACGGTTAGTTGACAGAATCATAGGTCGTTAGAAGGATAAAAATCCTAACTCCACCAGAAATCCGAATTTAACCCAGAAATCCTAAAATGATCAAATACTCAAAGGTAAAACCCTAATACTTAGAAGGGTTTCGTGATAGTCTAAATTAAGTAAATAATATAAAATATAAAATAAAAATAAAAAATTCTCATAATTAGGGTAAAATGACCATTTTGCTCATAATACAGCAAAAAAGTTTTAAAAATTTAAAATTTGACACATGGATACCTAAAATCAGATATTTATATACAATTAATTAATAAAAGACAAAATAATAACAAAAATAAAAAAATGCCCTTGTATGGCCGGTTATCTAGGAAATTATGCCCAAAAAGTTATTTTTTGCCTTTTTTAGTTTAAAAATGAAAAAAAAATGTATAAATTAAACATTCTTATGACCTAATACTTTTTATACAAGTAATATACAAAATAATATAATAATATAGGTAAACAAAAGTAAATAAATAATTATTTAAAATCTCTACACAATAAATAAGTTAAAAAGTCAATTCTTGTCAAACTACCTTAAATCGACTTAAAAGCCTACACATATTTAATCAATTGCTATCAAAATTATGATAAATCATGAAAATTCTAAATTAATTATAAATACAATAATATAATGAATTTTAGTAGGTTAAGATATCAAAAAGATACAAAAAATTAATATTTTATATATTTTCTTGCACAAAAAGTAGTGCCAAAACCAAATTTAATCAGTAAAATAATGCAAAAAATGACTTTTAAGCTTCCCCAAACAGCCCAGCCAAATTCCCATCTGCACAACCTAAAAATATCTCTTACACAATCCCTTAATAAGAGCTAACCTCCCATGCAACGAATCATAATTAAGAAAAAATAAAATTTTCTTACACAAACATAATTAAACCCACATTTTAATATTCTATAAAGAGGGCCATATCTCCCACTTCTTCCCTTCATTTTTGGCCACAAAAGAGGGAGAGCAACCACAAAAAATATCCTAAATGTTCTAAGAGAGAAGAAGGAGAAAAGAAGGAAAAGGGAGCTAGGAAGGTTCAAGGTGTGAGCATTAAAACAAAGTCTAACTCTTCTTCAACCTTTTGAGCATCAAATAAGGTAAGTAAATCCTTTAAAATCTTCTGATATTCTCTCATAAAATAGTCCTCAATCCATCTCTATAAACAACCCTAAGAATAAGAAATAAATATTAACTCAAAAAGGTGTCGTAGAAGTAGTTTGTGGACTGTTAGTGTAAGATTAAACCTTACATGTGCTTGCATGTAAATATTTTTGAGTTTTATGGCTTAAATATGTTCTAGAGTTTTGGTTTGTATGAGTCTAAGATATGCATGCAAAAAAATACATCAAAAATACACACAACATGAGCTAAGCTATCAAAACTCTAAATAACCTAATTTTCTGGGCATGCAAACTTTCTGCCACGAACTTTAAAATAACACAACTAATTGTAGAAACATAATCTTAAAGTTATTTTTATATCCAGATGTATATTTTTAAGTTCTCTTTCATACAAAATTAGTTTGAAGTGATTTGGTTGAATAGAACTCCAGATATACCATTTTTACCAAAGAGTCATATTTTGACCACTCTGAGTTACAGACTTTAAAACCCTAAGTTAGAGTGAGAACCGAGCTTGGGTAAAAACATAAAACTTGTAGAGGACATGTTTATCTTACTATTGACCCAAAATGAGCTAAAAATACAAATTCTTGATAGGTCAGAACATTTCCCAAAGTCACTATTGTGACTCAATGACTGGCAGATCTCTCTGTCACACCTTTTTGTGAAACTAAAATCTTAAATTTTTAATAACCAAATCCAAACGTGGTAAATATAAAAAATGTAACTAACATATCAAACTAAATATTGACAAAAAATTAGCCCAAAATACCCTCGGATAGTACCCCAAAGGTTTTGAACATTCTCTGTTAAAAATTTATTCTCCAGACCCTTTTTAGGCTAACAGAACCTATTTTATAAATTGAATAAAATCATTAACGTTTTCCAAACAACTTGCTCTAGCACAAAACATAAAAGTTGTAGGGGACACCTTAAACTAATATTTTCCCAAAAATCATACCCATTCCCATTGAATTGATGCCCCAAAATTATGGCCAAAAGAGACCCAATTTTTTCATTTTCCTTCGTAAAGTGCTGAAAGATTTTCACTTAAATAAAATAAATAACCTTTTTGCCCTAGGATCTGACCTTAGTGTTAAACATGAAAGTTGTAGAAAATAATTTTATATAATTAGAGTTCAAATTTTAGAAATTAAATTTATGCCTAAGTACCTTAAAACACTTTCGCAACTTTAAAATTAGCGATTAAACATTTACCTAAATTTCGCTCAATGTACGAATGGCGTGTTACTTTGTGAAACTTGAATATATGGACTTTATATGAACTAAGTGAATAATTGGTGTATGAAAATGATAATTTTGATGAAATGAATTCATGCCGATAGTTCGATCCTAGTCACATAAGTCATGGTTTATGCTTCGCATGCTTATACTCTATGCTTTAGCAGAATGTATCGTGTGCCATATCGTACTTACGTGCCATGTTATAATTAATTGTACACGAGAAGTATATTGCACATCATGAGCATTCCTACATTGTATCTTGAGTTATCGAAGTCTCTTTCGTACCTATCATTTTAGAGAAACACGACGAAACAGCATACCGAATGGAAGTATCGCCAGGGTTTAAGGAATGACTCGGAGATTTGGTAAAGACCCGATGGCTGTAGATGGAAATGCCGAGAGATAAACGAGGGATCGTTGACCTACGCAGCTCAGATATCAATTTCGATGATCCGAAGAGTTATGAAGAGGTACCAGTGCCATCACGGATAGAGCTTGTAGAGGGTTAGGAAACGTTTGGTATATGGAGGTCTAGTGGTGTTATTACGGCATTTACGAAGCGATTTGGGAACGCGAGACAACTGTCCACCACTTCTATCCGCGTTTGTTTGTTTAGGTTTTAGTACGCTAGGTGCTGTACTTTTTGTCTTGTTTAAAGGTTGTGCGAACTTTTTGAGAACCTTATACCAATTATGTGTTTGAATGAAAGGCAGATATTTATTATTGAATTCTTCATAAGCTATCTCATAATCTAAAAATAAATTCCACAAGATCTCAAAACATGAAAACAATTAAGAATGGAAACAATCCCCAAATCTCAACACTCTCTTAGGATGGCTAATAAACAATCAAACCACCGGCAAGTTAACTAACCATTAGATGATAAAGCACTCAGAGTAGCCTAAGTTTTGCGAAAACCACCATTAAAATCCTGCAACTTCACCTTTATGAGTTTCTTTTCCCAAACCCCTATATCAACTATTATACCCGGTTAAAATTCTTTGCTTCTAAAACACCGGTCCTTAACAATATTACCCAGTATCATTCGAGAAATTTGTCCTAGAAAATACCCATATTCTTGAAATTTTCATTGTTAAGCCATGTCCAGATGATGGCTAGTACTCACGTTTGATTGTCCTTCAATGCAAGTTATCATCCTTGAACTAACTCTTTATTCATAGAACTCAATATCATTCGATATTGCCAAGACCCTCTACCATCATTCATTTCCCCTGACTTCGACACTACATCCGACTGAATCAATTTTGTGAACTCTTAGAATCCCAACCTGGGGAGTCGACTCGAATGCTTGAATTGAAGTACATTAGGCCAACGTAACTTTAGAGCAAATATCTAGTTTGGCTACCCATTTCTTAAATGTATCTTTTGTCAAGGTCTGATGTTACACAGATTAATCCCGAGAACCTCCTCTTTGTACTATTCATTAATTGTTGATGCATCTAAGCTTCAATCGACCGCTCAACCTAAGTTAACGGTGATCGCTTTAACTATGACCCCTCGCCTTAATTCAACCTTTCCCTGAACTATTTGGATTCCACCCTAAAATATTCTAACCCCAGCTGCATCTCGTGCTCATACCATTTAAAAATTCTTAGCTAAGCACTTACCTATTCACTACCTTATGATCACCTTCTCTGAAACCAGTAAGACTGAGCTGACCATCCTTATCAAACTCCACGTGTGTTTTGTCCGTCAATCTTCAAAACCTTACCCGTAGGTCTGTGAGTGACGACGATCGTCAGGATATTACGTTATTAGGCTTTGACGCTTTCACGAAAGACTAGAACAATGCCCAGGAGCCTCTTAACACCTCTTCGAATCGTGAGGTAATCTTTCCTCAACCTTACGACTTAAAGTACCGTCGACGTCCACGTTTAATAAAGTTTTAAAAATTGAGATCCCCAACAATAGGAATGGTTAAGTAAGAATTTATTCAACTAGCTACATCTTCGCAAGGGACCCAACAAATAGAATTATGCCATCAATAACCTATAGATAGGAACAACAATTTCACACCAAGGGACTCACAATGCCACCATGTGACAGAATTAAGACTTTTCAATACTAGTTCATAACGAACCCACACATCCAACAAATCAGGAAGCAAAAGGTTCCTATCAACAGTAAGGAAGTGGAAAATAAGAGACAACCTCGAACTTAGGATACCCTTAGTATGCAAGTAACGGAAGAACATTTGTACGTACCGGTACTCATGTCGGTTTTTCCCACCAAAATGTTAGGATTCAAATCTTGCCATCCCCACCTTCAATGAGAAAATTTAACGACAACAATGAGCATCAAGAGCCCGATGGAGAATTAACCAGCAACTCACAATGGATCACATGACTCGATTATTGTCTCAGATAACTTTTTATCACAATTCAATTGCCTTAGAGTGACCGACCATCGGAGAGAAACGATCTAGTCAATGAAAGAGACATCTAAACCCTACGTACCAATACGTGAAGGACAAACAGCAAAAGCTAAGAGAAACGACACAACACTTGGAAAGACTGAATAAGGACGAAGGTATATGATTACAAACTTTATCACCAAGATTGTCAAGTTCGCCTCAAGAGCACGATAACATTCGGGTTGTAATGAATTACCTTAATAAGGTCGCTCGTTTTCTATTGGTTAAACCTCACGACACATCGATAGCTACAAGCAAAAAGAATATCCGTAAGATTTTACACCAACATAAGTTCTCTACCATACCTAACCAAAACCCGCATCTCGCCTAGGCAGTCTAAACACTCGATTTTAAACCATCAAGAGTATGTTAAGAGTATGCATAAGGAAAATTAAAGAAAATCTTTATCTTCGGTCCAAACATGCTTACAACAAACAACTCCTAAGCTAGCTTTTACAACCATATGAGGTTTTGTGTGAGCACAATACTACGAGATTATCCATATACGGAATAGAAATAAAAAGGAACTAATTGGTTGAAATAGATCTCTGCTAGTCAATAAAGTGAGACCTAGAATGCAATAACAAAAATTCATACAAAATCTAAAATAGTAGCCATGCATTGATAATCTATAGTAAAGAACGATAGAATCTCATTGGATAAGACTTCTCACACTAACAAACCGACTGAGTGTCATGCTTTCACCTTATAAGTAGAACCAGTTTTATTAAACTGTTCAATGACCCCTTTTCTCCTTTACTCTTTCCGAAAGATGGCAGAACAAAGACAGAACCACGAGAACTTAGTGGGAGTAAATGGAATCAAGAAAGAAGTAAACGTCCTGAGCCTAGCACAAATCTTGCAAGATCTAACAACCAGGAAGGATCATGGTACTTATCGGACCTAAGGATATAAAATATCCCAACACCTGAGAAGAAGAATTTTTTTCGAACAACAGAGGTTTGAATTAAGGCCACGAAGCAACAACAAACAACAGTGAGAGCTTGTTATAAGTGCAACTAGCCAGGGCTTAAGATGATGCTTTGCCCGTTGAAAAGTGGAGAAGGTAATCAAGGAGGACCACTACGGAAAAATAAGAAGATCACGCGCTTGGAACCATACTCTTAAGGTGACCAAAAGGAACAACTAGGAAAAGGGATACCAAAATTAATAATCTGTTATCAATGCCGAAAGCTTAGACATAAAAGATCTGAGTGCCCACTATGAAGAATATTAAACTACAAGCACCGTCAACCAGAACAGAGCTGCAAGGATCAAACAAATTTATTGCAGCAAGAAACAAGTGGGTTAAAGAAGGTGGTGCAACTTGACCAACCAGAGAGCGATGAGGGGAGTGTCCACCGTTCATAAGAGACAAGCTCAATAGTCTGCTTTAATTGCAATAAATACAGACATGGAAAGTTTGGATGCTCTCTACCAAGGGGAAGAAACTACAATATTCGTCAAAAGAAAATAGGCAGTTCAGAAAGAATGATACAACTTGACCAACAAGAGAATCAATGGGAAGATGGCTCATCGTCCGAAGAAAAAAAAAGAGTATTCATTAATGATCGAAGGTACGCCTAAATTCACAAACTCTAAGATATACGTTAGTTAGACTTGTTGCAATGTCCCGATAAAGGATACGTTTAAATAACAAAGGCTTTTAGGTTAGCACTAGTCAAACAGCTCCCACGCCACGAATATGCGACGTGATCTTTGAAAAATTGTGTAGTTGTCAGCTTCAGATGTTAGTGAGATTAAACAACCATTATCCAGAGTGATACACAAATAAACCTGACCTTGTCCACACCCACAATTACGAATGACTCAAGTAAACAAGGGCTACTACTTCGAAAAAAAGAGAGGCAAGTAATCATTCACAACCTTTTGCACGAAATTTCGAGGATAAAATATATTTAAGGGGGGTAGATTGTAACACCCCGATCCGGACCTTAGTAGTAACCACCGAGATTGTAACAACTCGTGTTAGCAACTCAACCCAAACCCTAGCTTTAGTGGTAGTTAGTTGACAGAATCATAGGTCACTAGAAGGATGTAAACCCTAACTCCACCCGAAACTCTAATTTGACTCTAAAATCCTAAAAAGATCAAAAACTCAGAGGCAAAACCCTAATACTCAGAAGGGTCTCGTGATAGTCTAAATTAAGTAAATAACATAAAATATAAAATATAAAATTAAAAAATCTTATAATTAGGGTAAAATTACCATTTTGCTCATTATACAGCAAAAAGTCTTAAAAATCTAAAATTTGACACATGGATACTCAAAATTAGATATTTATATACAATTAATTAATAAAAGAAAAAATAACAACACTGATAAAAATACCCTTGCATGATTGGCTACCTAGGGAATTGTGTCCAAAAAGTTATTTTTTGCCTTTTTAAGTTTAAAAATAAAAATAATATGTATAAATTAAATATTATTACAACCTAATACTTTTTATACAAGTAATATACATAATAATATAATAATATAGATTAAAAAAAGCAAATAAATAATTATTTAAACTCTCTACACAATAAATAAGTCAAAAAATTATTTTTGTCAAATTAGCTTAAATCGACTTAAAAGCCTACACCTACTCAATTAATTGCTATCAAAATTATAATAAATCGTGGAAAGGCTAAATTAATTATAAACACATTAATATAATAAATTTTAGTAGGTTAAGATATCAAAAAGATACATAAATTTAATATTTTATGCATTTTTTTACACAAAATGGTGCCAAAACTAAATTTAATCGTTAAAATAATGCAAACATTGACTTTTAAGCTTCCCCAAATAGCCCAGCCAAATCCCCATCTGCACAACCTAAAAATATCTCTTACACAATCCCTTAATAAGAGCTAACCTCCCATGCAACCAATCATAATTAAAAAGAATTTAAATTTTTTTTACACAAACATAATTAAACCCACCTTTTAATGTTCTAAAAAAAGGGGTCTGTCTTCCAGTTCTTCCCTTCATTTTTCACCACAAGAGAGGGAGAGCAACCACAAAAAATGTCGTAAGTGTTCTAAGAGAGAATGAGAGAAGAAGAAAGAGGGAGCTAGGAAGGTTCAAGGTGTGAACACTAAAACTAAGTTCCACTCTTCTTCAACCTTTTGAGTATCAAATAAGGTAAGTAAATTCTCAAAAATCTTCTGATATTCTTTCATAAAATAGTTCTCAATCCATCTCTATAATCAACCCTAAGAATAAGAAATAAAGATTAATTACCGAAAAAAAAGAAACAAATTAATTCAAAAATGCGTCGTAGAAGTAGTTTGTGGATTGTTAGCGTAAGATTAAGCCTTGCATGTGCTTGCATGTAAATATTTTTGAGCTTTTGTATATTCTGAAGTTTTGGTTTGTATGAGTATAATACATGCATGCAAAAAAAATACATAAAAAATACATACAACATGAATTAAGCTATCAAAATCCTAAATAACCTGATTTTCTAAGCATGCGAACTTTCTGCCACAAACTTTTAAATAACACAACTAATTGTAGAAAAATGTTCTTAAAGTGATTTTTATGTACATACCTAGATTTTTAAGTTCTCTTTCATAAAAAATTAGTGTGAAGTGATTTCGTTAGGTAGAACTCTAGATATATTCCTTTTACCAAAGAGTGCTAGATTTTGACCACTTTGAGTTGAAGACCTAAAAACCCTAAGTTCGAGTGAGAATCGAGTTTAGGCCAAAATATAAATCTTGTAGATGACATGTTTATCTTACTTTCTACCAAAAATGAACCGAACATATGAAGTTTTGATAGGTCAAAATCTTTCTCAAAGTCACTGTTGTGACTTAGTGACTAACAGAGCTCTCTGTAACACCTTTTTGTGATATCAAAACCCTAAGTTTTTAATAGCCAAATCCAAAAGTGGTAAACATAAAAAATGTAGTTTATATATTAAACTAAACACTGAGAAAAAATTAGCCCAAAATACCCTTGAATAATACCCCAAAGATTTTGAGTATTTTCTGTTAAAAACTTATACTGCAGGCCCCTCTTAGGCTGACTGAACCTATTTTATAAATTGGCTAAAATCACTGACTTTTTCCAAACATCATACCCATAGCCCTTGAATTGATGTCCCAAAACCGTGGTCAGCAGAGGCTCAATTTCTGCGTTTTTCTCTGTAAAGTGCTGAATGGTTTTCACTTAAATAAAATAAATGACATTTTTGCCCTATGATCTCATTAGTGTTAAATATGAAAATTGTAAAAATAATTTTATCTAATTGGTGTTCAAATTTCAAAAATCAAATTCATGCCTAAGTACCTTAAAACACTATCGCAACTTTAAAATTAACGATTAAACATTTACCTAAATTTGGCTAAGTTTACAAATGGCGTGTTACATTGTGAAACTTAAATCTATGGATTTTATATGAACTTGGTGAATAATTGGTGTATGAAAATAATGATTTTGATGAAATTAACCCATGTCGATAGTTCAATCCCATGTCACATAAGTCTTGGTTTATGCTTCGCATGCTTGTACTCTATACTTTAGCAGATTGTACCATGTGCCATACCGTACTTATATGCCATGTTATAATGAATTATACATGAGAACCATATTGCACATCATGAGCATTCCTACATTGCATCTTGAGTTATTAGAATCTCTTTCGTACCTATCATTTTGGGTTGGGTTATATGAAAATTGTTCTTTCTGTGGTTGTGGATCTAGAGCATCCCTGGTTGCCATATTTGAAAATGAATTAGGAGATTGTTTATGATAAAAAGGAGAATTAGGCACCATGAGTTCATCACTAGTTTTAATTAGACTTTGGGTTGACGCCTAATGAGTATCTTGATCCTTAAGGTGGGATAGGTTGGCCTGGAATAAGGATGGGCAAAATTGGATAAAGGTCAGTCCCCACGCCATCGCCATTGCGTAAAACAGCTAAGACATGTAGCCAAGGTGAGGGTTTACCTTTCGCAATGAGCCGATGATAGGTTCGGTGATCATATCCCATCAAGTCTACTCTGTAATTCCCAACATAAAATTTATGATATTATTCTGGAAGTACGTTGGGTTGAGCAACTGTATTGTATTTATCTGCATCACGCACTCGCATAATTATTCTTATATATGCTTGCCCTGTTAAAAATGATAAATTATCTGTCTCTTTACCCTTAAAATTATATTGGGTATTATATGATATGTATTGTAGGATATTTTATTGTAAGTTTGTTAGACGGTTTAAGAAATTTACTTTTGAGTTTTGGCTCATGGCATTCGTGCCACAGGTGCAGAAGAAAAAGAATATTTTGAAGACGGTGTGTTCGTAGAAGAAGAAGACTATGGGGAATGGGGTGAGTGGCAGGAGCCAGTTGACCCCAACAACACCACTTGAAAATGCAGAATTTCCTCTTTTTGCTCTTTCGTTCGGTCTCCACAAACATTATTGTAAATTTTTGTTAAACTTTCTGGATGACTGCAATCATTAAGTATTTTGAACAAGTTCTGAACCTTTAATAATGTATTAATTATCGTATATAATTATAAATGCATAGTTAGAATATTTTTCTTATTTATAGTTACGTATGTTCCGACGTGCTCAGAGAATAGAGTGTCACAACCAATATCATAGTTGTCGGTAAAAATAATTATAATATTTTTAATTTTAATACTTTACCAACACAAAGAAATGTGTTGTTAATGGTAAACTTTTTTGGACGCTTTCCTTCATTGCCAAATATTTATATGATTTTGTTGTGTTTGCAATTTTTTTTTATTTTTTTATTTTTTTATTTTTTATTTGGCTAAAACATAACTTAGATTTTTATCTAATATGACATTCGATCTCATTCAAAAATCAAAAACACATATAATCTGTAAATCCATTTCATGTACATTCCATTCATATCAACATAAAATTTATATATCAAAATTTAAAAAGTAATCATGAATAGTGAATATCTCCAAAATTTAAAAATAATCTTCAATCCAAAAATGTATGTAGTAGCCAAAAAGTTATCAAAATTTGACTGCTTCAATAAGCAATCTATAACCCCATAGTATCCAAATATATTCACTAACTAATTATTTTAATATCCAAAAAAATACTTCAATTGAGAAGTTTTTTAAAATTTCATCTTTAATTTAGCCAAGAAAAATGGTGTCATGGCCTCTACAAAATATGCCATCCTCGTTTTTACTATTTGGAACTAAACTTAGAATGCTAGTTGGATCAACGCTTGCTTTTACTACCAACACTTGTAGAATGCTTTGAAATGTTTTTACTTGCTTTCGCAAAGCAATCACCTCTAGATCAGGCTCTTTAACCTATGTACTGGATGAATCGGTGCTCTTACGATTCCCTATACCCTTTAAATAGGCAGATCTCTTTTCAAGCACCTGAATAGAAATCTATTCTTCGGACAATAGTTCAGTGACATCTGGTTGTGATTGCTCAACAATTTTTGAAACTATTTCATCCTGTAATTTTTTAAATTCATAAATTTATAACACTTAACGTAATAAAATGCACATTAGGAATTTTTTGAAATTAAAATACTCGTACATACATGATGTTGTCGAGTTTTATCATTTATCCATACCTCTTTCTCATCCAAATGACGTATACGGGTCTCCTTAAACTTTTCTGCAATAGGTTGTTTTCTACCATTGTTCTTCCTAACCTATAATTGTTGGAAGCAAGATTGTCAAGATCATTATTTTTGTAAACAATTTTCGATGAAAAATTAACTAGACAGGCAAACGCAGAAACGGGCTCCAGATAAAGTTTTTGACGACGAACGATCAAATTAAAACCTGTGCAACCAAAGTTAATTTAAAAGAATACATTTTGTCGATCGATTCTTCAACTACGATTTGATCTCGAGTTGAAACTCTTGTCAGATCTTCTACTGTATTCCCTTACGCACTCCTTGAACGTAGTGTGGGTTACGGACAATCGAGAACTCGTACCGGCAGAACCCAGATATATTTAGTCTTAAGAGACAAAATATGATATATCATTTATGTAACTGGTTCAGCCTACCCGCATATATATAGGGCTACAGCAGGGACCTATGGAGTAATTATGAGTAAGACTTCTAGTGGAACACAGATATCTACCAGCAATTTTTGTAATTATGGAAAGACGCAGCGATTTTTGCTATTTCTAAAAAACACTGAATTACAGTTCACACCACTAAAAAATTATAATTGCACTCTGACCCGTAATCTCAAGACTATCTAGCATTGAGCTCATGTTATTAAATGCTTACTATTTCTCCCCACGTTAAGATTCTTGTTACCCACCAATTAAATTTAATTTCTAATAATTTTGATTTAATCGTTATCTTGATATTTCTTAAGTCTTTCCTCTTAACTTATTTAACCGCCGAATAATTAAATCTATCTATAAGATTTGACCTGGTCAAAACTTATAAGCATCCTTAAGATGGTATCGTCAATCCCGATTTTTTAGGGCGTGAATTCTGTTAATAATTAATATTTTCTATATAAATAATATCGCTATCCAACTCACCGAAAATATAAACCTATATAAGATCGCACCTTCTAATGAATCAAAACAACGAATATTAAATTACACAAATCAATAATTATTTCAGGATTAAGAAGATAAGCACTATTCATAATAATCTTAGAATGTGAATTAATTTATATAATCAGTATAAAATTAATTACCCCAAATGTCCCGTTCAATACACACAAAATGTACTGACATAGAGAGTCGGAACAATAGATAACGCTATTATATGTTTTCTGTAATCAAGACAGACCTACTAAAACTCTGTACCACAGTCGTACCGATGGTATATCCATTTTCATCTAAATTGTGAGCATAAAACTTGTATTCTGTAAAAATCTAAAATTTGATCTTCTGTGTGCAAGTCGGACTCTACACACCAAATTAAATATTATACAGAATATCAGACATCCATGCATAACAAAAAAATGATATACATACATTAGTCATAAAGATTCTCATAAAATAGAAAATTAATTTTATTAAAATAAAATTAAATACTAAAAATATGATTTTCAGTATACCAACCCCAACAATCTCCCACTTATACTCAAAATCATGCTACCATACATTTGACTCCCTAGCCCTCTACATGACTATCAAAAGTCTTAGCCGGTAAACTCTTTGTAAATGATTTGCAAGGTTATCTCCTGATGCAAGCTCAATGTATGACTAAAAATCTGAGTTTGTGTACCCAAAAGTACTAGACTGTCTGCCTGATAAACCAACATAGAGTCCTTAGTCCTTTTTAGGTACTTGATTATATTTTTTACTGTAGTCAAGTACTTCTGCCCTGAATTAGACTGATATCTGCTAACCATGCCAACGACAAAGCAGATGTCGGCTCTAGTGAAAATTATAGCATACATGAGGCTTCCTACTACCGAAGCATAAGGAACCACCTTCAACTTCTCTATCTCATCAGGTGTCTTTGGACACTGATCCTTGGATAGAGTGATTCCATGACTGAAATAGAGAAACCCTTTCTTGGAATCTTGCATTCTAAAACTAGTAAGGATATTATCAATAAACTTTGCTTATAATAAACCCAACATCATTTATTTTTAATCTCGCACAAGCTTGATCCCAAGAATGTTACTGGCTTCTCTCAAATTTTTCATATCGAATTGTCCAAATAACCATACTTTAACCATAGATAATGCCCCCACATCATTTTCGATGAGCAAGATATTATCTACATAAAGTACTAGAAAGATCACCACGCTTCCGTCATGTTTCTTGTACACACAAGACTCATCCGAACTTTGATCGAAACCAGAAGACTTTAATAGCTTGATCAAACCGAGTGTTTCAAGACCTCAATGCCTGCTTAAGTCTATAAATGGATCTCTTAAACTTACATAACATGTGTTCCTGGCCTTTTGCAATGAATCCGTCTGGTTGTATCATATAGATACACTCATCAAGACTTCCGTTAAGAAAAGATGTCTTAACACCCATTTGCCAGATTTTTGTAATCAAAATGTGCGGTAATAGATAAGAGAATCTAGATAGACTTAACTATGGCTATCAACGAAAAAGTTTCCTCATAGTCGATCTATTCTTTCTAAGTGAACCCTTTAACAACAAACCTAACTTTGAAGGTTTCAACCTTCCCGTCTACTCCTCTCTTCCTTTTGTAGATCCACTTGCATCCAATGGGTTTTACCCCTTTGGGTGGTTTTACAAGTTTTCAGACCTAATTTGAATATATAGATTTCATCTCTGAATTCATAACTCTTTGCCAAAGATCTGCATCTTTGTCTTTTAGTGCTTTATTGTAATTACAGGGCTCAGTATATAGTTCTATCGGGATCTTGTCAAACGACTCTCCCAAGAACATATACCGATCAGGTTGGTGAACAACCCTCCCATTACAACGAGGCACTACCTGTATCTGTGTACTAGCAGTAACAGGCTGTGTAGAGTCTGAACCCTGTGCATCAGCACCATGTTCTTGATTTGCACATGTCCCGATAATCCTCCCACTATGACGAGGTAATAAAATATCAGTGACTTGTAGTTTCTCTTCCGTTCTACTGGTATTTTCTCTCAATTCTTCCTGAACAATTTTGCTATTGGGGCTGTGATCCATAATATAATCATCTTCCAAGAATTGAATATTGGTGCTAACAATGACATTCTGATCCTTAAGATTATAAAATAGACCACCATTCATTCCCTTAGGATACCCTACAAAGAAATATACTTCTATCCTTGGCTCCAACTTACCCGCGTTTTCTTTCAGTACATGTACTGGACACCCTCAAATTTGAATGTGTTTCAGATTAGGTTTACGCCCGGTCCACAATTCTGTGAGAGTAGAAGGTACTGACTTAGAAGGTACTAAATTCAGAATGGAAGCCGCTGTCTCTAAAACGAGTCCCTAAAACGAATCGGGTAAACCTGAATAACTCATCATGGACCTTACCATTTTCGTAAGAGTCTTATTCTTTCTTTCTACTATACCATTCTGCTGGAGAGTTTCAGGTGCAGTTAACTGGGATGTAATCCTCTCTGATGATAAGTAGTCCTTAAACTCTCCAAAGAGGTATTCCCCAGTACAGTCGGATTGTAGTGATTTGATACTTTTACCCATACGCTTCTTCACCTCCGCCTTGAATTCTTTAAATTTTTCAAAGCAATCAAACTTACGATGTATCAGGTAAATGTATCCATACCTTGAGTAATCATCAATGAAACTGACGAAGTACTCAAAACTACCTCTAGCTCGAATTATCAAAGGACCACACACATCATAATGAACCAGCTCCATCGGTTCTTTAGCTCTATAGCCTTTGATCGAAAAAGGTCTCTTGGTTATTTTACCCTCTAAGCAAGATTTACAGACTGTAAGTGCCTCTATTTTCAATAAACTCAAAAGTCCATCTTATACTAATCTGTTTATCTTTTTAAAATTAATATGACCCAAGCGTAAGTGCCACAAAAATATTTTGTTCATTAAAAAAAAAAAACTTTCTCTTATATGGTAATATAGATGTATTATTCGTTTTAGTCAATTGCAATGTAGGAGATATTGGAGTAATAATATAAAGATCATCCACCAATGTACCAGAACAAATAACCCGCTTATTATCCTTAATAACTACACAGTTATTAAAATAAACCAAATATCCGTCTTTAGCAAATCTAGAAACATAAACTAAATTTCTTCTAATGGCAAGTACATAAAGACAATCTCTCAAATATTAAAACTCAATTTTTACCAAAATTGAGAGTGACATCTCCTACTACAACTGCTGTTACCTTTGTATTATTATTCATATACAAGTAAATCTTCACATCACTAAGTTGTTGAATTTCCTGTAACCCCTACAATGAATTACAGACATGATTAGTGGCTTCCATATCTACACACTAGGTACCGGTAGATAACACCGGTAAACATGTTTCCGCAACCAGTGTACAAAGATTACCCTGTTTGTTCTGCCTTCTGAGAAATACTGGATATAGCTTTTTCTAGTGTCGGGTCTGGTTGCAGTAAAAATATCTGCCTTTTGGCTTTTTACACCAGTCCATGGACAACTAACTACCTTGAAAGCCGTGTCCCCTGTTTCTAAACTTTTTTCTTCTTTATGCCTTTTGACCCAAAGGAAGAATCTTTTTTAGAAACAAACACATTTTTTTGGTATTGAAGGAATACTATTTGTAGTTAAAACTATATTCAAATTACATTTTCAATCAACAAAATTTGGTCCCATAAGTTTATTTTCTTTAAGTATTGAAGTGAGTGGGTTGAAATCTATTTTAATTATAAAAATTACATAATTAAATAAAATCGTTAATTATGACGAACAAATCATTGACTTTACTTTAATTTGGTTCCTCCTACCATTTTAAAATTAATTCGCCAACAGTCTGAATTCCTAAAAATAGCAAGTCACGATGGATAGGCGTCTACTATCCATCATAATACCAGACAGGCCAATTTCTTTTAATTTTATTATCTAGACAATTGATTATGCCAAGTAAAATTAAATAGCTAACATAATTTCGATCCAGTATATAATAGTAGTGACTCAAATGGAAAAAATACTATTATATACTATTAACTGTTAACCATCACCTAATTCCAAATCAATCGCTTTGCAATTAACCCTTCAGATGAAAAAATAATCTACACTAACAATTATCCAGAATTATTCCTAAAAAAATTTATACTAGCGATACTACAATTAATTTGTCCAATTGGGAAGAAAGTCTTATTGCCAACACGCATGGTTTAATTGTATCGCCTATAAATTGGTGATGGAGACCACGTAATTTATCTATGTATAAATTCTCACTCCTACTTATATTTTTAAAAACACTTTCTAAGATTATAAAAATCTATTTAATTAAAATAAATTTATTAGTTTCAAAAAACACACGATCTGAAAAAATTAAATATTTTACCGTGTACACGATTTCAAAGATTTTAATTTATCAAACCATCTTTTCATGTTTAAATACGTAACAAATAAAATTTAATAAATACACAATCTTTTTTTCAACTTTTCAATTAAAATACTAATTAAAAGCATTTATTTATTTTATTTTTCGTTTCACATTTTTAAAAAAATAATAATTTATTTCGATTAATTTTAACATTTTTCTAAGATATCCAATTTTTTCAAAAAATAATCATCTTGAACGTGATATTTTGTAAAGAATAAAATATTTAAAAAAAAATTATTTAATTAATTAATTAAAAATAACTTAATTTAATATTTCATTACAAAATATTTTAATTAAGACTAAAATTTTAAATTAATTAAATTAATAAGATAAATAAAATTAATATTTATCATTTACGCATTTATTATTAAAAAATAATTTAAATATAAAATAAATATATTCCAATTTTGTGATTGAATTGAAACTCTAAAAAATTTCAATCCCGTTCTTAAAAAGATGAACTTTTAATCTTTCAATTACTGCAAAAAGGCTCCATGTTACCGTTATTGCTATGTGCGATTATCTTGGACCGAATCATGATAGCTTTCAAAAACTCATGACTTATATAAAAAAAAGCCACGATTCGATAATAAACACTGCTGCTGAAAACTTTTTCTTATATAAGAAAAAAATATATACTGTTTGCAAACAGCCGACTCCTATTTTTTTCTTTTTTATTATTTCTTCTAAAACCATCAGCGCCCCAGCCTTCTGCTTGGAAACCGGCTGCTTTTTTTTCTTTCTTTATTACTTTGAAACAGCACTGAATCAGTGCTTACGCCTTTCGGAAATCGCTACAACTTCGAAAAACAGCTGCTGTGCTTTCTTCAAAACAGCACCGTGTTTGGTGCTTTAAAAAAAAAAAACAGCACCTGGGATTGACCGCAGCACAAGGCTGCGTTTGGCGTCGCTTGCTGTTTGGATGCTGCTGCTTACTTATTTGAAACACTGCTCCAAATAATGCGCCACCTTGAACCCCTGCTGTTTGAAAAATCAGCGCCTGTGATGGGCTTTGCGCTTTTGTCCGAAACCACTGTCCCTCTTTTTTTTAAAAAAAAATAACTTTAAAGCAAAGCTTTGTGTGCCTACAGTGTTTGGCTTTCGATTTTGGGCCGCTGCCCAAGGCAACATTTGGCAGTGCCGCAGCACTATTTTTTTTTATTTTAACCCCCACAAAAACTGTTTGGTGCAAAAAAGAAATTCTGTAGCTTTAATCCTTTTTTTTGAGGTAATTAAATGTAAGCATAAAAAGAAAAAAAAAACACAAATACAAAGGGCATACCCAGCCCTTACAAGACCCCACCAAACAACAAAACCAAAAGCATAAAAAAAAAAAGCTTTTGGCTTAGCCTTAATCGAACAGAAAAAAAAAAAACAGCCCATAAACTGAAAACCGCTAGGAGAGAGACCAATGTTGCCACTCCCATAATTGAAAGTAAAGGAGAGGAAGCTAAGCCTATCACACATATAGCAAAACAAAAAACCAAACAGCTATAGAACCGAAAGGCAAGAAACTGTCCAGCCAACCAAAACCTGTAGCAAGATTGTCCAGCCAACCTCCAAAAAACGCACCAACAACAGCCAAAACCAGCAAGAAACTAATAAGCCCCAGCCAAAAAGAACTGACCAGCCATCCATAAAAAACCACATCAAACCAGAGCTAAAACAGACCTGCACTACTGGGATGATTGAAACCAAGGGAAGGAGCAAACTGCCCCCACATAAAAGCAAGACCACCACATAAAAAAGTAAAGGACAGCCTCCGAACAGCAAGCCCACAAAGCTAAGAACGGCCCCAAACAGGAAGCAAAACAAATCAAAGCCCACATTCACCCACAAACAGGAACAGCCAAGCAAAACCCCACATAACAGATGCTATGGACAACCCCCATAGCTAGGAGAACAAAGCAAAAACACATACCCTGTGTACAAAGAAAAAGGCTATAAGCACCCCCTCATAGATAGGAAACAAAAAACAGGAGATATCCACGAAAAGAGAAGCCACCATAAACAGGACCATCCAAAATGAAAGCAACAAAAAGCAGAAAACTAAAGCTATGGACAGCCCCCATAGTTAGGAGAAAAACACAATAGATACACAACTATATGTACAAGGGAAGAAGCTATGAACGCCTCTCATAGCTAGGAAACAAAACAGGAGATATCCACGAGAAGAGGAGGTAAAGAAAGCATCTTCACCGACGGAACTTCTTCCGTTTCGGATAGGTAAAATCACAGGGCCTGAGATGCATAGATAACCCATGAGAAAACCAAGAAAAGTGAAACACACACCCAGGGACCTCACACACTCCACACAGGTGTATCACTCTACACTCCAACAAAGGAGATAAAAGCAAAAATCACAGCCGCTGCTTCCCAAAACCACTACACAAGAAGCAAACGCAATTCATAATAGTTAGCAAAAACTCACATCACTCACTCAATATAGGAGAAACACTAACTCTCCAAACAAAAAATCCCAAAACTCATAGCTCCTATAACTTCCATGGAGACCTGCACAACAAACAAACTTGCAGAGAATATAGATTAAAGACCTCAATAACACTCACTCAATATAAGAGAAACACTCAGCCCTCTAAGGAGGAAGAAGGGGCAAAACTCTCAAAACATCCATGTATAGCCTCCAAGCTGCAACAATAAGTAAACAATTAATAAAAACATTACTTGAAAATGTCCATCACCAAACTCCATTCACCCTGAATCTCTATATTAGTCTGAGAGACAGGCACTCTCCTCATGAAGGAGAGCCTCTCTCTTATTATCGTAGAGATATCCTTAAGCACACCCTCCTAACCCTTCTTTTTGCCCTGAAACTTTCTAAGATTATGCTCCTTCCAAATACAATAAACCGAGATGGAAAGCGCCAATCTCTTAACACTAGCACTTAGAGATTTACCAACCACCTTAGTAGCAAAAGAATCCTTCCAAGTCATCCAAGAACACTTAGTCCAACTGATCCTACACTTGGCTAAGACTCTAGCCCAAATAGCCTTAGCAAAGGAACAAGCAAAGAAAAGATGATCATGCGACTCGACTGCACCGGGGCAAATCCTATTCTTTGTTCTTCGATTGCTCTTTATCCTTGTTTTTTCGATTACATAAAATTAAATAAAAAATACAAGAACTAAAAACCGAAAAATAATTTTTACATTGATCCTATACCTCCGTAGAGTTCACAATCAATTTACCACGATCAATCCTCGTAGTTAAAAAAATAATAATAATTAATTATCATACACGTATTCAATCAAATATGAAAATAAATGATGATCATAAAATCGAAATTAAAATGCCTGCAAAATAAAGTTAACAACAATTCTAAAAGTACCCAACCCCGATAACCGAAAACAAAAATCAAAGCCGCTTTGATTCCAATTGTTGGAGACAAGACTGCCAAGATCATTGTTTTTGTAAACGATTTTCAATAAAAAATTAACTGGACGGGCAAATACCGAAACGGGCTCCAGATAAAATATTTGACGACGAATGATCAAATTAAAACCCGTACAACCAAAGTTAATTTAAAAGAATACCTTTTACCAATCGATTCTTCAACTACGATTTGATTACGAGTTGAAATTCCTGTAAATCTTCTACTATATTCCCTTACGCAATCATCAAACGTAATATGGACTACGGACTATCGAGAACTCATACCGGCAGAACCCAAATATATTTAGTCTTGAGAAACAAGATATGATATATCATGTATATAACTGATTCAGCCTACCCGCATATATATAGAGCTATAACAAGGACCTGCAGAGTAATTATGAGTAATACTTTCAGTGAAACACAGATACCTACCAGCGATTTTTGCAATTATGAAAAGACGCAGCAATTTCTGCAATTTTCATAAAATATTAAATTACACTTCACACCACTAAAGAACTGTAATTGCACTCTAACCCATATTCTCAAGACAATCTAGCATTGAACTCCTGTTATTAAATATTTATCATTTCTCCCCACGTTAAGATTTTCGATACCCGCCAATTAAATTTAATTACTAACAATTTAATTTAATCGGCATCTTGATATTCTTTAAACCCTTCCACTTAACTTATTTGACCGCCGGATAATTAAATCCGCCTGTAGAGTTTGACCCAGTCAAAACTTATAAACATCCTTAAGGGAGTATCGTCAATCTCAATCTTTCAGAACGTGAACTTCGTTAATAATTAATATTTGCCATATAAATAATACCGCTATCCAACTCACCGAGAATATAGACTCATATAAGATCGCACCCTCTAATAAATCAAAACAACAAATATTAAATATACGCAAATCAATAATTATTTCAGAATTAAGAGAATAAGCATTATTCTTAATAATCTTGAAGTGTGAATTAATTTATATAGTTAGTATAAAATTAATTACTCCAAATATCCCGTCCAATACACACAAAATGTACTGGCACAGATAGTCAAAACAATAGACGACGCTATTATCTATTCTCCATAACCAAGACAGGCCTACTAAAATTTTGTGCCACAGTCGTAACGATAGTATGTCCATTTCTATCTAAACTGTAAACATAAAACTTATATTATGCAAGAACCTAAAATCTGATCTTTCGTATGCAAGCCGTACTCTACACACCAGATTAAATATTATACAAAATATCGAACATCTATACATAACAAATAAATGATATACATACATTGCTCATAAAAATTCTCATAAAATAAAAAATTAGTTTTATTAAAATAAAATTAAATACTAAAAACATGATTTTCAGTATATCAACCCAACAATAATGTCATTCGATTTTGTTGGTAAGAATACAATGAAATAGCAATAGTTTAAGTACAAAAAATTTAACAATATTTACAAATATTGATGCTCGTGATAAAAATGATTTGAAACCACTGATATGATTATATTTCACATAGAATCGGGCAAACTTTGTTTTGCTAGAATTATCCTACAACGAAAGAAAAGAAAACCAAATAATAAAATCAACTATTCATCCATACCATCAATAATAATTAATTCTAATTATAGTATAATAAAAATCAATAAAAGGTACCACCTTTCATTCCTTGGTCTCTTACACATTATCAATTATGAACACCCAATCTTCCAATTTAGTTAGATGTAGTGGATGGCTTTTGGGGTTAGGCACCCGCTTTTTCTTAAGGGCAATGTAGTGCTCATGTAATTTACACTTCCATTCTAAATATAATTCTTAGCATTTTTTATCAATAATATCCCTAAGAACCTCATCATTCTTATAATTCCTAACTTCAAAAGTTTGCTTCAATTTGAACAAATAAATTAAGATTAAATTAAATGTGTATTATACATCAAATAGGACTGCAAGGTCTGTGGATATTAACTAGTTTTGCTAGTTAACTATTTATTAGGCATATAAATATAAATTTATTGAATACTTGTGTATAAACGAAACTAACTTAGCAACTCCGTGGAATTACTAAAATTCTAGCAAAACTAGTAATTGTATGTTAACTCATTTTTTAAAAAATTCAAGTATCATATTTAATTTTTAAATAAATAAGCTACCAATTTCTTCTTTTCACGTTATAGTGATGGATTCTTAAACTAAGTTATAAACAACAAACATAGCAGAATCCATATTGCAGCACATTGCAACTGCAACTAGCTTAAAAGAATCCAAAAGTTACTGTGCTAAAAGCTGCAACTATGGTTACTGCTTTTCTATTCAAAGAACCCACATAACTAGTAATTTCAAATATTTCTTTTCTATTCAAAGAATCCAGCATACTGCAACTAGCAACTTCAGGCACATATTGCTTTTCTATTCAAAGAATACAAAAATACCAAACAACCTAACTTAAAAGCTGGTTTTAAAAAAAAAACAAACAAAAACAAAAAACTACTACTTTTTAGACACGCGAAACAGGACTTATTCTATGCGAAACACCTCGTCTTAAGTGCTTACACCAAATTTCATAATCTTTTATGCCATTCATATCAGTGAGCTTAGTTAGAATTTCAAAAAAATTCAAACTTTCACAAGGTTTATATTTATTGACATGCTAAGAAGATTATGTAGATCAATTATGTATGTAGATCAATTATGTATATCCACATAACTAATCTTTTTCTTTCTTTTTTTTTGTAATAGTTTAAATGATCTATACTCTATAGATTAAATGATGAAGTATGATCTTATAATGATGCATCAAGAGAGGTTACATAAATTAGAATTTGATAATTGATGAAAATAATGCAAAAAGTCCAATTGTGAAACAATGAAATTGATTGTGACAATGAACGGATGCAAAATAATCTTTTCCCCAATCCCCACCCCCATGGT
This sequence comes from Heliamphora exappendiculata, assembly GCA_034768845.1. Taxonomy (NCBI): domain Eukaryota; kingdom Viridiplantae; phylum Streptophyta; class Magnoliopsida; order Ericales; family Sarraceniaceae; genus Heliamphora; species Heliamphora exappendiculata. The sequence continues at coordinate 10,837 of JAOTRH010483674.1, read as the reverse complement.
AATTTAAAACAACTCTACTGAAGGATGATGCAAACAACCGTAGTGGCCACTTAGATACTCGAGGGTAAATCTCTGAATTTTCTCCAAAATAATGTCCACATATCTTAGAAAATCAATGAAATTACATTTTGAAGAACTTTTTAGCAATTTTTATTTATCCTCTGTTCTTTGTGGTCATGATTAATAACTAGACTTTACTACACTTTTATGTATTAAACCGCTTAATTACTAGGTAGTTGGACCAAAGATGCTATCATCTTAAGAAGTTATTCCTACTCGAGTGTGGTGCATTGGTTGCCTAAGAATTTATGGCTTTAAGATACACAAAATTTGCAAAATAGAGTGCACAATGATATATGTTTTGCAAACAGATTTAAAGATAGTTAAAAATCAGATATCATCTCAAGTATTCAACTCTATATTCCCACATAATTGTGCATCCTAAAATTTAGCGCATATGATAGAATTCTATTTCCAAAATATATTGAAACAAGTTAACAGTAACAAGGAAAAATAACATACAAAAGGGAAGCGTATGACTAATACATAATCTTAATTTCCATGGAAAATTAAGTGTTAAGGATTCATATATTGAGATCAACCACTAAAAACTGGGCATTGATGACAGCTATTTGTTCCACCACATTGACTAAATCCATAAAAATGTTAGATAGACAAAGTTAAAATGTATCTAAATTCCAAAGGCACCAAAAAGGAAAAGAAAATATATAGTCACAAGAAGCTCTGCAATTTACTTGTACTTGTTCATAGAATTTGATTCTTGTGAGGTATCATCATTTTACTTCAAGTTCAAGTCCTACTGTTTTGACTTCAAAACACAGTCATGACTTACAACAATCTTGGGTTCCCCATACCACAAAGGAGTTTTTGAATATTTTTAAGAATAGATAATTTGCAAATAATGGAGAAGGAATATCCCTTCAATTGTGTGGCAGGTGCCTAAGACCATTCTCAATAGCTAATTCACCAACATTAAGAACTCCAATCAGGAGAGGAGACAAACAGAGAGAGAGGGGCAAAGATAGAAGAACTTTAATCGGGGAAGGACAGGGGCAGAGATGAAGAACTTTAGTCGGGAGAGGAAACAAACAGAAAACATACCAGTCTTGTCGAGTGGAAGCGATGAAGAGCTCGACAGAGGGAAGCAACTGTATACCTGAATATGAGAGGACCCAATGAATGAAAAACCCTAGGCAACTGATGCGCAGATGAAAACCCTAGACCTCTCACACACACACACACACACACACTTATAGAGAGAGATCGGTGGGAGAACGAAAGAGCGGCGCGGGAATTGCCTCTCCAAGATTTAATCCTGAGAGCGGGAAGTGGAGAAAAGCTAGGGCGAGGGCTTTTATCTCTCACAAACACACAAAGTGGGAGAACAAAAGAAGGGCGAGGCTGTTGCGAGGAACACGCTGTCGTTTTGAGTTTAGATATAGCTCCAACGTGCCTATTGCATTGGCAAATCAATTAAGCACGCTCGCAAACAAAAAAAGGATTAGCACCAAAAAATTATAAGGGTTTTGCGATGCAACGCTCTACATTGTCAAAAGTAAAAGGCTTTCGCCAAATAAATACACTACTTTGCCAAAAGTTTAACAATTAAGGACGCCTAAAATAGTGCTTGGAATGTGTGTAGTTTTCTTTTCTTGAAAAGTAAAGTAAAACAAAAATTAATGACCTTTTAAATATGTCAAGAACTATAGATTAAAAGCTAAATTCTTTAATTAAAAAATTAGCTTTTTAAAAATACCAAACAATGGTTAAAATACTAAGGCCTTCCTAAGAGATAGCATTTTTAAGCCAACTCAGTATTTTTTCTTTCTTTTGAAGAAAGATTAATCATACTTTTTGAATAATTCTACTTTTTAAATTTGGTTAATTAATAATAGATTTTGAAAATGGTATAAAAATATTTTATCATCATATTAGGTTTACATTTTTTACTTAACAAACTAAGTTGGTGGAGTTAATAATTCTTGTTTTTTAAAAATATTATATAATGTTATGTACTATTTTTTTTTTTTTTAAAATGATTATTAGATTATGTTTTGACTTTTTGCGACGCAAATAACTCGTCGTTGAAAGTTTTTACTTTTACCGACACTCTATTCGTCGCCAAAAATAAAAATTGTGTAGGCAAAACATCTTCTCCCAATGGAGGGAAAGAATCGGGGGCGCCAAAGTTTCTCAAACACACTCTGCCGACGAATTTATTTTTCGTCGCCAAAAAAAATTATTTTTGGATGTTTTCTCAATGAATTTTTTTTTGGGTCGCCAAAAGTTAACATTTGCCAACTAAAAATGTCTTGGGTTGGCAAAACTCGTCGCTAATGAAACATTTTGTTGCAAAGCCAAACTTTGGAATTGTGAGTGCTTCTAGTTGGAATGAAATCATCTATAACTCTACTACATTTGCTGAAGATTGCCTGTAGCCATCCATTGTACATGTGGGGAATTTGTCATTGTTAATATTTTTTATTATTTCTGCAATTATTGTTCATGATGTAGTGTTTTTGTAAGATTAATTCACTTTTAATATAAATAGGATTGTACCGCTTGGCGAAAATTCATTTTACATTAATAATAGTTCACAGTTTTTCTTTCTCTTTTCATTTGTGAATTTAAAACTATTTTTTTCTCATCAATATAATATCTTACTTGGTTTCTTCTACTAAAACTATATTTGTGTTTTGTGAATAAGCCAGAACAAGTAGCTAGCTAGCGAGCCAGCTCGATCACCAGCTCTAGAACATAAGCCATGTACCTCAACCTCTTCTAATACATGAATTTAGAAGAAAAACATTTTAACGCATGTGATATAATATAGACTATGACATAATTTTTAATGATTAATCTGAGTCACACACTTTGGTTTTGGTACAAAAACTTTCTCCGTAACGAGTAATTATTCAGTGCTGGCAAGGTTTGTTCAATACCGTTGACCATCATACGATCATGGGTGATTTTCTTATATATAAGAGGTTCACATGATCATGTAATGTCCAAAAGCATTAATTAAGACATCACATGGCATTATTCTTGGGGCACAAAATAATTTTTTTCTCTCTAAACACATGTCGATCGTTCACATCAAATTGCATAAAGCACCAATGCCTTCTTGGATCACTGGACTGCATGTTGTTGTCAATGACTTTATGTTCAAGCATGGTGAGTGAGGACTGCGGATAATTAGGAAATTTTGAATTATATATTATGTGAAATTTTTTATACATTGTGTTTACAGTCTTATTGATCAATAATATAGCTGAAGTACTTAGGAAGATAAAATTGCTCCACTTCTCTTTTGATTGGCAAACGGTATGCACTCACACTTCATACTTAACAATGATTGGATTCTTCACCCGTTATTTAGGAGTAGAACAACACCGTACCAATAAATGGGTAACAGATACAATGTAAGACTAGCTGGGACTTGTGCCCCCAGAAAATATAAAATAGTTATTAGTACTTTTATATTTTTATATTTTTTAATTATTTTATTTGTTTTCTATCAAAAAATAAAAATACCTCTGGTACTTTTTTTCCTTTTATATATTTTTATTTTCATCAAATATTATTAGATTTGTGATCTACAAAATCGCACTTTTCCCCTCAAATATATAAGTAAAGAACAAATTTCTCTTTTTTTGATAGCTATAAAATGCACCAAAGTAATTACCCAAAAAACAATATGTACTAAAGTACATTTATCAAACGCATTATATATTTGTACATTGTGCATAGAGAGCTATAAATGTGAATAGACTTAGTAAAAAAGTGAGTGCTTAATTACCAAAAAAAATACCATGCATTGTGCTAGGAGTTATGCTTCTATTGAATTGCATTGCTAGTGTCAGTTTGAGATAACTTTTAAGTTTGGCTTTTAAAAGATTTAGCTTTAAAAAAAAAAAAAAAGAGTGTTTGGGATAATTTTTTGTAATAACTTTTTATTTTTTTGTTTTTTATTGAATTGTCTAAAATACATTTACTTTTAGTTTTTAAGTTGTAGTGTTTGAGATATTAGCACGGTTTTTTTTATTGTTTTGAGTATGGTTAACTTTTTATGTAAGAGTATTATAATAATTTTGTTTAAAAAAAATTCGGGTGTTTGGAATATATATTGGTTTTTTTCATAGGATTAAGAGATGAAAAACAAATTAGTTAGCTTTTTTTGAAAACCAAATAATACAGTTTAAAAGTTAATTTTTTCACAAAAAAAAGGCTTAAAAACTAGCCCAAACAACCCTTTAGTGCTCTAGTGTCATTGGGTCAAAGCCTTCTTGGTTTTTTCATCACTTTTGTAGATTTAGTAAAAAATACAAAAAATGATTCATTTAATATATATCCTAACTTTTTTATTTGCATATAACATTCTATGAAAAATATCATGTCATACTCCAAACACCCATTAATTTTCCAACTTTAATTTGGAGCATCCCATGTTCAGGATAAAAAAAAAAGCCTAATGCTAAAAAGTTGACCAACTGACAATGTACATGTGGAGATAATGTACAAGTGAAGGTAAAGACCCACTATTAATGCAAAGCAAACGTTTCGGCGAAAATACGCTATCTTTTTTTCAGCCCTTGTGTCTTGGCTTTTCCATTGCAAGAACGAATGAGTTTTCAATTTTTAAGAAACGAGAGAGAAAGAAGAGCATACATAGTCAAAAGGCCATAAATACCTCGATTGCAATTCGACCCACACTTTTTTCCTTTTTTTCTGGTCTTTGATGATTTTTTTTGGGGGTAAATGTTTGATGATTATTATTGTCTTTTTAATTTGAGTTGAATATTCATAAGATAAAATCTATTGCAGCTCGCTAAGTTCATTATCTCATCCACATGAATAAATCCCACATTGTGGGCAGAGGAGTTGAGAATAATGACGAAAAGGATGTGAATTTAACAACCTTTAATTCATGCTTACATATTTGTACTATTTAATTAAAATGAAATACTTCCACTTGATGTCCTAAAATCGATATTAATTTTTATAAAAAAATTAATCTTAGGTCCTTAATGTAGTCGTGATTTTATTTTTTATCCACTAACAAAATTTTTAAAGTGCGAGGTCCAATTTTAACGCATGAGATCTAATTAAACTCTAAAACAGATAAATTTATCTGTGTATTTTCAAAACATGTATAAAGTATACAGATAAATTTATCTGTCTTACATAAATAAACATACAGATAAATTTATATGTATACTTTATACGTGTTTTAAAAAGGCATACAGATAAATTTATTTGTCTTGCATAAATAAGTATACAAATAAAATTTTGTGTGTGCTTTATACGTATTTTGTAAAGGTACAATATTCTTTATACAGATAAACTTATCTGTCTACTTATGTATACAAGACAAATAAATTTATCTGTGTACTTGATACATGTTTTAAAAATACACAGATAAATTTATTTATATAAATAATACAAATAAAATTATCTATCTTGCATAAAATGAGACGACAGATAAATTTTTCTGTATGCATTATAAATAAATTTATTTATTTGTGTTAAATTTATCTGTGTTATAGGCGATTGGACCTCCCGCATTAAAATTTATTTTTTTAGATCTTTGGCTGAAAGCCTTTAATTTTTATTCCTTTTAAACTCTACAACTGTAAGGTCTTGTTTTTAGAAAAAATTTTATTCCTTTTAAACTCTACAACTGTAAGGTCTTGTTTGAGTTTTCTAAAAGATTTTTTTTTGCTTAAAAGCCAACTTTTAAGTTTTATATTGACATCTCAAAAAACGGCCACTGACTTCTTTTTATTACTTATTTTCTAAGAAAAACTTCTATTCACATTGTAAACAATTTAAGTTTGTTTTTGAATAAAATGACACCATTACAATTTAAAAACAAAAATGGTAAATTGCATTGACCTCTCATCTGGTTTTTAATAAAAATAAAAACTTTCTATGTGGTATTTGAAATGTCATTAACCTTTCCACATATTTAATTTTTGCATCAAATTCGTTCAGCTGTGCCTTATTTGGTGCATTTTCAAATAATTTGTTATGATCCAATCTATTTATTACGTAAAACTCTTCGAATTTATTTAGCATGTAAAAATATAAATTAATTTGATATCTATAATGAAGTGATTGAATAAGATATCATAATATTATTTTATAAATAAATAAATAAAAATTAATTTTTAAAAATTGTTAAATAAATGTTACTCAATCACTTAGCTACAAGTATCAGATAAATCTAAAATTTCACGGTCAAAACAAACTCGCAAGTTCTACGTAATAAAAAGATTGAATCATAAAAATTTGTTCAAAAAATGCGTCAAATAAGGCGCAGCAGAGCAAAAATTTAACGATTAGACTAATTTGATGTAAAATTAAAATTGATGAGAGATAGTAATATTTCAGAAACTACATAAAATGTTTCTATTTTTGTCGAAAACCAGAGAGGAAGTTAGTGTAAATATATCCAAATAAAAAAGTGCATATTAGATATTTAACAAAAGCCAAAAAAGATGCCCAATCAAATTATCCAAAATAATTTAATTTATTTCCTTTTTGTTTTTCTAAAAATGTCATAACTATAAAAAAAATTTAACCTTTTTTGACATCCCAAACGGACTATAAAAAAATTAGAATTTTATGGCATCCCAAACAGACTCAAACTTTAAATTGTTAAAATAAGAATATAAGAGTGTTTTTTTTAATTGTAATCGTTACATAAAATCACTTTGAAGTAAAAAAGTAAATAATTGATTCGTTTGGCTCAGGCATAATGCCAAATTTTTGGCATTTTTACTTAGTGACAAAAAGTAAATTGTCAAATCATAAGTTCACCATGCGCAATGGTTTAAAGCCATTTTTTAAAATAAACTTTTGGTTAAGTTAATTAAAGTTAAAAAAACAAAAAACAAAAAACAGTCTTAAAACAAAGCTACCAAATGAAATCTTATGCCAAGTGGTTTTAAACTAAATGTAAGTTGTTATGTTTTTTTTTTTTTTACATAATTTCATATTTAATATGAATTTTTTTTAACAGATTTTAAAAAGTAAGTTTTAAAAAATATTTTTTATAAAAAATAGATATGTGTATAATAAGATTTATAATATTTTTAAAAAATATATAAAAATATTTTGATTAACAAGCAAAGCATCTAGAAAGCTAAAAGTCATTAAGCAAAAAAGGCTAAAATTAAGAATTACCAAACATAAGCTAAGAAAATTAAAGACCGTTGTTAAATTGAAACAGTTATTTTTTATATTTTTAAAAATATTTGGTGCTCTAAACTCAAAACTCCACTCAAATTCAAACCCAAACCTACCCAGATTCAGAGCCAAACTCACCCAAATTCGAAACTAAGCCCAAACCTAAACAATCTCTCTCTCTCTCTCCTCTGCCACTGAGCCCATCACAAACCAGCTTCCACAAACACCACCGGCTCCCACACCAGAACCACCTTGACCTCTTCACCTCTCCAACCCTGAACCTCCACCCCCTCCCATCGACACACATCACTACCATGGGCATACCAACATTGCCATTGACAATTTGACACACACACACACACACCACCACCGCCATCAACACACGACACCGCTATTGCCTATTGACAAACCACCACCATTGACAACAACACCGCCATCGACGCACGTCACGCGCCACTACCGTTTGCAATTGCACGCTGCCACCACCAATATCGAGGTTTGAGCCCTATATTCCGCTCCTCTCTCTCTCTCTCTCTCTCTCTCTCTCTGTTTTTGATTGGTATTTTTTATATTACTCTTTTTGAAATTAGATGTTGTGGTGGTGGTGATTTTTGACGGTGTTTGTTGTATGTGGTGATAGTGAAAATTGATGGAGAGAACAGTGGGGGATGAAGGATGAAGAGAATAGTGCTGGGTGTTGGGGCTAGGGAGGCGATTTGGGTGAGGGTGTTTGGACTAGTATTGCAGTTTGGCTGAGTGTAGTGGTGCTAGTGGAGGATGAGGATATTTGGGAGGGTTATAGTGGTGGTGTGGTGGGATGGGAAAGGTTGAAGCGGTGGTGCATGTGGGTTGTGGAAGGATGGGGTGGGTTGAGATGGTGTTGTGGAGGATGGGGAAAGTGGAATTAGCGATAGATGGAAAAAGGTGGAGGTGGAGGTTCAGTGCCAGTGGGGTGGTAGAAGGCCAGAGGGGAGAGTGGGTAATGCATGGTGGTAAGGCAGTGATCGATCGGCGGTGGGCGTTGCGCATAGAGGGGAGTGGATATTTAATGACGGTGTGCCGGTGGTGAGGGTGGTGGGGGAAAAGTTGATCAAATGGCTGATGGTGGTAGGGATGGTTGCGATGGTATGAGGTGGTGGGATGGCGAAAAGCGGAGTGGGTAATGGTGGTGAGACGGTGACTGATGGTGGTGGTGATGTAGAAAGGGTAATTGATGATGATCGTGGTGGGTGGTGGATGGTAAAGGTGAGGACTGACGGTGGTAGGATAGAAGAGGACTGGGTGGTAAGGAAGTGACGTGTGTCGTGTGTCGTGTGTCGTTTATTACCGAAAATAAATATATATGATTTTAAGTTTAACTATTATTCAATTAAATAGTAAAATAATAGTTAAATTTAGATATTCTTCTAACAAAGATTAGAAGGCTTAATCACAATTTTTTTATAACTAAATAATCGATATGATTCTTTAGTCAAAAGGGTGTTCATGTTTTTATTTAACTAAGAATAGAAAATTATTTACCAAAAAAAGAATAAAAAATAAATAAAAATAAATTTAAAACTTTGACTTAATGAAGAAAGAAGAATTCAAGAATTTTGAATTCATCCAAACCAAGCAGTTTAGATCCGTTAAAATTTTGTAACTTCCTCACAATTCAACTTAACTCCATCTTAGCGACAAACTTGAATTGGGTGATTAAAAAAATAAATGTTGAACCAAACTTGGCATATCTTATTTTAACTGGCACAAATCGTGCATATAAAATTTGGCATGATCTATCTTATCACATGATAAATTATCTTACATTTGGAATGAAACACGAAATTAAAACAATTGTATAATCTCGCAATCACAATCTTAAAAAGTAAAAGTAGAAACTTAAATAAAAATGATAAAGCCCGTTAATCAAAACTCAATGTCTATGATAATTATACAACGAAGTTGAGTATGATATTAAACAAAAATCATAACTAAGATCCAAATACCGAACTAGGGTTCATCCAACTTAGGACGAAGAATCTAACCGCTCATGTTGCGGCTACACTCTATGAAATCTAAAAAACAGTTGATGCTCAACTTCCGTTCTCACCTTCTCATCGTTTGTCGGGCCTGGCTGCATCTTCTATGCTTCCCCTTCCTCAAAGTATTAATGATGTCTCGTTTGAACCTAATTGTCTCCTTTTATAATGATTGCTGCGCTCTAGATTTAAAACTTTCGCGCAGCTGATCCATGTAAATCGTCTAGGCACTTGTCCAAATGAAAAGTTTCTGGGCAAAATCATTCGGACACTCGTTTGGACGAAATGTTTTTGTATTCAGCCATCTAGACATACGTTTGGACGACAGTGTCTATAATGTATTTATGCTCTTTTCGTTCGTGGCCCGTTTTTTCACCTTTTTGTCTTTTTTTTATGTTAATACTGAAATACTTAACAAAAAATTAAGGAATTGCTAATTTGAAATGTAGGATTTAAATGACATATTTTAAGCACCGATCAAGAGGCTTGCATGCGGTGGTGAAATAGTGTGAGTGGTTAGGTGGGAGGGTTCGATGGTTGAGGTGAGTATGGTGGTTAGGGAAGAGATGAGGGATAAGGGAAGGGACACTATTTGGGTGGTTTGGGTGGGTATTTGGAATGGCTAGATTTAATTGGATGACTTTGAACTTGGATTTGGGTTAGGGATACAAGTGGCATCTAACTCGCCAAAAATTTTTTAGTAGCGTCACACCGTTTTTATTTTTTATTTTTGGGGGGTAATTACCGTCGCATGGTTACCTACGTGGCAAATTTAATCAAATTTTACACGGGAGTTAGGAATTGGAGAATATTAAAAAAAATTACATATTTTAAGAATTAAATTAATAAGAAGATCTTTAAAGATCAAACTGGGAATTACTCGATACTTTAAGGATGTCAATTGTTTAATTTACCCTAGTTTCGAAGGAGCATAGTCACAAGATGGAACAAGGTCTTACTCAGTAAGGAGAATATCAATTAGAATATCTATCAAATTAAAGTTTTGTAACTTTTTCATTTGATAATATTATCCCAAAACATTGAATTTATTTCTTCTAGTGTAGATTTGTCATTTAAAAATAACCTCTTTATTTTAATTTAAATTTTAAAATAACTGCTTTTATTTTAAATTACACATTTTCCCAATATAATCACCGGACAATGCACACGTTGAGGTGGTGCCTTCTAGGAGCAGTTCATTTCTTATTTTTTAGTGTGATGGTAGGTGCACTGAGATGGATAACCAAAGGCTATGTTTGATTAATCGGATTAATAATAATTGGATATATAATGTCACTTAAGTAGTCACATGTGATTAGAAATGAATGAATTAGTAATACCATATTATCTTAAACATTGTATATTTCACATTTTATGAGATTAGTAATTCAATAAATTCATAATCCTCTCACAACTTGTTGAATTTAAATAAGAAAAATATAATAACATGAGATATATAATTTATTTTTATGTCTAATCCAGTCAATCAAACATGTTCAAAAAGTTAACGAACGGTCTAATAAATGCCCGGTAAATTCACCTATGATAGGATGATGTGACATAATTACTTTTGTATTTTAAATTCTAAAAGATATAATTGTTATATA
>JAOTRH010483663.1:0-25092 GCA_034768845.1 Heliamphora exappendiculata | reverse complement strand
CTGGTGTTTGGTTCTTTATTTCTATCCCTCTTCTTTTGATATTTGCTTGATTTCACATTTGCATATATAGTTGTCTGACAATATTAAAAAAGAAAAAGTTTTCAGAAAAAGTATTTAATCTCATTTTATGCTAAAAAAACCCAATTCACCCCCCCTCTTGGGTTGTCTTGTTCTAACAGACTTGTATACATAAATTTTTCAATGTGTTAAGTTACATGGATTTTTGGTTTTTTCTTGCCCCTGGAGAGAGGATGTGACAGTTATTACTCCAATCACTTGTTTGGATAACTAATGGTGAGAGAAATGGAGAGAAATGAAAAGAGATTGAGAGATTTAGTTACCACTTTGTTACGAATTTTTGCCTCGATCTTATTCATTTTTAGTTTGGCAAATCTGTGACAAATATTTCTTTAATTTATTTATTTTATTCGTTGATAATTTTACACTTATCTTGTTCTAGTTTTGATTTAATATTACAGAGCCACGCAAAATGAGAAGAAATTATCAAAAAATAGCCCGCGGTATCAGACCGCCCGACAGACCGAGCGGTCATTTACACCTCTCGGTATTTTTTTCTGCAACAAGAATTTACTGCTTTATAGACTTCACCGATCGAGCGGTGAATAGACCGCTCGAGCAGTCCTCGGCGAGTCAGGTTTTTAATGAAGCAGATGCTTGGGTTTTTGTATGCTTCTATAAATTGGAAGCTACATTTTCCTATTAAATGAGCCTCATTATTTTATTTTGTATGAAATCCTAGCCGCCACCAGCTTTGTAGTTTATTCCATCATACTCGCAAGCAAGTTTACATACGCAAAAGCTAGTTTACAACAGCTTGATGATTCTTTAGCTTCCGCATAATAAAGCCAATCATCAAGTCAAACAAAGCTTCAACAATTAGTTTGGATTCGTGGAGTCACTTGAGAGGATTCTCAATTGTTGAAGTCTGGTGAAGAAGTCCGTCAGCATTGAAGTTCGGGGGTGAGTTCCAGCGGCAGTCAAGCACAGGAGTTGATGCACGTGAATTCAGCAGGAGTAGGTTTTCAAACATTTGGTTGTGGGTACAACGTCGGTTTGTAAGATTCTCTTGTAACCAATGATTATATAGTGTTTGATTACCTAGACCCAAAGTGGTCTCGTGATTTTTACCCAGTTTGGGATTTTTCACGTAAAAATCGCCGTCTCTTGTGTGGTTGTGATTATTTATATTTTCTGCTTGTGGGATTAATTATTTTAAGTTTTTTGCAACATTTAGCCTATTTAAGAAAATTATTTTCTGCAAATCAGCCAATAAACGAGATTTTTCAATTACTATCAGAGCAGGTCACAAAATGTTTTTAAATTTTTTTTTTAAATTTCTTTTGTGTGATCCATAAACTAATTTGGTATAAATGAATTTTCTTAGAAAAGATGCTTCGACCAGTAGACCACCCCTTCTTGACGGCTATAATTACCCCTTTTGAAAAGTTAAGATGAGAGCAGTTTAAAATCTATTGACGAAAGAGTTTGGCTTTCCGTTGTTGAGGGTTACAAGTCTCCCACCAGTATTGTTGATGAAGTGATCGTCCCTAAGCCCGTGGCTAAATGGGAAGGAACTAATTTTGAGGATGCAGGCTGGAATAGCAAAGCAATAAATATTATCTTTTATGGAGTCACACAAGATGAGTTTCGTAGAATTAGTATGTGTGACTTGGCTAAAGAAGCATGGGATATTCTTCAAATCACTCACGAATGGACTAATACCGTAAAAATCTCAAAACTTCAATTTCTCACAACAAATTTTGAAACTCTACGTATGAAAGACGATGAAAGTTTTAACGATTTTTACGCAAAATTAAGTGATATCTTGAATGCCTCGTTTAATCTAGATGAAAAAATTTTAACTTCTAAAATCGTTCAGAAAATTCTTAAATCTTTACCCGAACGTTTCCAACCAAAAGTCACAGCAATAGAAGAGAGAAAAGACATCGATTCTATTTTTATTGAAGATTTAGTTGAAAACCTGCAAACCTATGAGCTAAACTTTCAAAACAAAAAGGTTTCAAAAAATTTAGCTTTCACTTCAGCTCAAGGTTCTGCAAATGACTCTGATGATGATTTAGATCCTGAGATGATGGTTATTTTTGTTAAGAAATTCAAAAAAAATTTAAAAACTAAAAAGCCTAATCAAGAGAAAAAATTACTAAAGAAGCACGGTAAAGACAAAGCTAAAAATATGTCCAATTTTATTAAAAAATGGTCAAAAGGTCAAATTTTTGAAATCCAATGCTTTGAATGCAAAGAATATGAACATATGGCTAAAGAATGCCCGAACCTTCTTAAAAAGAAACAAAAATGATTCACAGTCACTTGGGATGACGAGAGTGAACCTGACACGAGTGATGAGAAGGAGCCTGATTATAATAATAAGCATATTACTGCTTTTATTGCTTCTGTTCATGAGGAATCTGTTTAGTCTGAAAATGAAAAATCTATAAATGATTCTAGTAATGAAAAAAAAGAAGATGAAAAGAGTAGTGAGTCTGAGGACGGTGAAACTCTCCAACAAGCTTATGATAAGTTGTACAATGAGAGTTATTTGTTGACTAAGCACAATGCTAAACTTGTTAAAAAATTTAAATTGTGTGAAAAAAAAATTAAAATTGTCAAGCAAGAGCTAACTGAAGCTCAAGCTTTGATAGGGAAGTTAAAATCTGACAAGCAGATCTTGTGTGAAATACTTACCCAGTGTGAAAAAGACAGAAATAGCTTGCATGAGTTGAGTCTAACAAGAATGACCAGACTAGCTGAACTTGAAAAAGAACTGTGTGCTTGTATTAATTTCAAAAAATAGCTTGAAATTAAATATGCTAAATTAGAAATTGACTGTTTGAAAGCTCAAGCTACTTTTAAGAAATTAAATGCAGGTACCAAGACTTTAGATGACATGCTTGGGATACAGAAGGTTGTGACAGATAAGTGTGGACTCGACTTTGTTGGTGCTTCTTCAAGCAACTCGACAAAAGGAAAAGAAAAAAGTAGCAAGCCAAATCAACTTGAATCTGCACCGAAGTTTGTGAAAGTAGAAAGTGGTTCAAAAAAATCATCTGTAAATTTTTCAACCAAAACAAATAGAAAGTCGAAGACTCAGACAGGTAGAACCACCATTATACATGGTGAGGTAAGAAAGGCTAAATTTGTTCCTACTTGTTATCATTGTAGTAATATAGGTCATACACGTCCCAATTGCATGAATTTGAATAGGAATACTTTTTTTGTGCCTATTTGTCATCACTGTGGTATAAAGGGACACATCAGATCTCATTGCACTCGGTTGAATAGATTCAGATTTGACATGTCACCCAACCTAGGAAGAATTGGATTTCTAACCCTGTACATGTGCCTTTGAAACTCAAAAAAGTTTAGGTCAGAAAGAGTGATCTTGACAGCTTTTTAGCTAGTCGTAGTTTCTAGTTTGTTTTGGATCTTTTTTTTTTTTTTGTTTAAGCTTTTTTAATTTTTTTTGTTTTGTTATAAAAAAAATTGTGGGGGACTTTATTAAGAGTTGAGTACTTTTCTGTGCATTATTTTATTTTACTGAAATCTCATATTTTAGGCTTTGTGATTAACTACCGCATTTTTATTTTTGGATAATTTAGTTCATAGTGGATAGAACGTTTTCAGATGTGAGTCTATTCTGTACACCACATGAACATTGATGGATGCATAGATCTTCCGCACTTGGGATTATATTTATCTATGAGTCTCTTTTATCTTTCAGTTGTCTAAAGATTTCACAAAATGAATACATAGTAGCGACCCACTTGATCTTAATGGTTAAACTCCCTCCTTTTTTTAGTTCTGTTTGTTTGGTTTGAGGAAATAGCTACCTATACGGAACTTGTCTTTTCGTACATACTAGTGTGTAGTCACCTTGTTTTTTGTGCCAAAATTTGCTTAGAAAATGGCTAGCTATGCAAACCTTGCTTTTTTGTTCGTACTAGTGTGAAAGTCGCCTTTGAAAGCAATAAAAAAATAGTGGAAAAAAGAAAAAAAATGGTTGCAGTCTCTAGTTGAGGGGGAGTTAGCTTATAAATTGGGTCAAAACTGGTTTGACTTTGTATTTTTTTTATAACTGATAAATAAACGTGACTCGACCCTATAGATCTCATGCAGGACTTGATCTTGAAATCTTGAAATATTTCAAGTCACACACACACACTTATTCATATAGAATCTATTCTGATTGTGTTCGTTCATATATGAATATAGGGTATCTCAGATTCTGTGTGTGTTTTAATCCTTTGACTTGATGTTGAGATTTTAAGTGAATGCAAATATGCCTTGGACCCGTACTTATTCTTCAACCGTGTTTCCCACTCAAAAATATTTTTTTGTTTTTTTTTTGTTTTAATTGTCAATTTGTGACAAAAAATGGGAGAGTGTTAAGTTTGAAGGGGAGTAATTTTCTTTAGTTTTAGTTTAAGTTTGAGGGGGATTTTTTTTGAGTGAAAGTTTTTGTATGTGTCGAGTCTGTATTTTTTTTCGTTTTTGTTAGATTGTTTAATTGGATTAGTTAGCTTGTTGGGTTTTGTCACAGAATTGTCAAATGGGAGATTGTTACGGATTTTGGCCTCGATCTTTTTCGTTTTTAATTTGGCAAATCTGTGACAAATGTTTATTCAATTTATTTATTTTATTCGTTGATAATTTTACACTTGTCTTGGTCGAGTTTTGGTTTAATATTGCAGGCCCACGCAAAAGGAGAAGAAATCATCAAAAAATAGCCCGTGGTATCAGACCGCCCGACAAACCGCTCGAGCGATCTATTGAGCGGTCATTTACACCTCTCGGTATTTCTGTCTGCAACAAGAATTTACTGCTTTGCAGACTTCACTGATCGAGCGGTGAATAGACCGCTCGAGCGGTCCTCGACGAGTCAGGTTTTTAATGAAGCAGCAGCTAGGGTTTTTGTATGCTCTTATAAATAGGAAGCTAGGTTTTCTTGTTAAGTGAGCCTCATTATTTTATTTTGTATGAAAATCTACCCTCCACAAGCTTTGTAGTTTATTCCATCATACTCGCAAGTTAGTTTACATACGCGAAAACTAGTCTACAACAGCTTGATGATTCTCTAGTTTCCGCGCAATCAAACCAATCATCAAGTCAAACAAAGTTTCAACAATTAGTTTGGATTCGTGGAGTCATTAGAGAGGATTTTCAAGTATTGAAGTCTGGTGGAGGAGTCCGTCAGCATTGATGTCCGGTGGTGGGTTCCAGCGGCAGTCAAGCACATGAGTTGGTGCACGTGGATTCGGCAGAAGTAGGCTTTCAAATATTTGGTTGTGGGTACAACGTCGGTTTGTAAGATTCTTTTGTAACCAACGATTATATAGTGTTTGATTTTCTAGACTCATAGTAGTCTCGTAGTTTTTACTCAAATTGGGATTTTTCACGTAAAAATCGCCGTCTCTTGTGTGGTTGTGATTATTTATATTTTCTGCTTGTGGAATTGATTGTTTTGAGCTTTTTGCAACGTTTAGCCTATTTAAGAAAATTATTTTATGCAAATCAGCCAGTAAACGGGATTTTTCACTATAATCACAGTTTTGAATTTTTTGAAAAGTGAAGAGATTTGGAGATAAAATAAATCACTTAAATGCTTTTATTTTGTAATGTCAATATTAACCCTCTAAAAACAAATACATTAAATACTTTTATTAATTTAAAATATGTTTAGTTTAGTAATATTATGTATGATGCTTTTTTTTCTTTTCTCTTATTAAAACTAAGTAAGCATGATATAAGAGAACTCATAATATTTTCTTTCCAATTTATCCAAACAAGATGGAGAGAAACTACATTTTTTTTCTTTCCTTTTTCTTATTACTTAAGAAATCTTTTCTTTTCTTTTCATTTCTCCCTTATTATCCAAATGGGCTGTTACTGTATTTTGTCTTTAAATCATCCCCAAGATTTACCAAACGAATGTTTTATTTATTTAGCTTAAAATAATTTTAAACAAAAAATTTAGCTAAAAATTAAATTGTGAAATGAAACCTTAATAAAGTAAAAGTTCAGAAGAAAGAAAGCCAATCTATTTGGTTAATACAAGGAATAAAAAAAGCAATCAAACGGAGCGGTAGATATTTTTTAAGAGTAGTTTTGAAGGTGAGTTCTCAAAAGTGGAGCTCAAAGCACTAAAATGAGGAAAATTAGTAAGTAATTTTGTGCGGTATTATTTATATAATATTTTTAATAAATAAAAATATATGATATATATTAAGTAAGTTTATTTTTTTTAGGAGTTTTAATCAAAAATTCAAAAAAATAAATTTTAACGTGCAAGATCTATCAACAAAAATTTTAACGCGTTATTTTTCTCAAAAATATCCAGCAAACAGATAAATTTATCTGTTTTACACAATAAACAAATAAATTTGTCTGTTTAATATTTATTTGTTATTCATTTGTTTAATATGCAAACAAATAAATTTATTTATTTACATATTTATGTATAATAGATAAATTTATCTGTATTCTTTATATCCACTTTCAATAAAACAGATAAATTTATTTATATTTTTTACACGTGCTTTTAATAAAAAAAATATAAATTTATTTGTATTTGAAAAAATTAGTTTTTTTTTTGTATTTTTTTTAATCAAACCAATTAAAAAATAACAATTTTTTTTATATTTTTAATCAATCTATATCGTGGAATGTGAGAAATAAAGAATCAAAAATCCAAACTCAACACACGAGATTTTTACGTGGAAAACCCAACTTGAAAAAAAAATCACAAAACTACCAAGTTCTGGTAAATCAAACACTAACAAATTGAACAGTTACAAGATACCCACTTACAGACTTTGATCGAATCCTCAATCTAAACGCCTTAAACTTATCTTGCCGAATCCACGTGCACCGTTCCCCACTTGATCACCGCAACAACGAATCCTCGAAGCTTCACACGTATTGAATTCTCAATACTATCACACCGACAGAATTTTCCGTAGGTAAACTTTGAACGCCTTCTAAGTTGAATACGAACAATCTCAAAATTTTTGGAACTCAAAAGAACTTCTGATCTGTTTTAGAATATCTGATTATTGAATTGCAGAAGTTGATTTTCGTAGCTGGCCTATGGTCCTTTATATAGGCCTCAAAACCAGGCAATTAGAGTTTCAATCGAATTAATTCTACCTATGGTCAGATCGAGCGCACTTAGGACCACTCGAGCGGTCATGTGCCAGATTGTCTTTCTGTCGTGATAAATCCTGCATTAGCTGCTTGTACTCTTGGCTTGTGCAGTTGTACTTCAGTCTCTCAACTTGTTTAAGATTCTGATCAAAGTCTTTTAATACAACACAAACTCATGATTTCTAATCAAATTTGGATAAACACTTAGAAATTTAATCAAATCAGAACTCCTAATCCAACTAAGACTCACTAAATAAGGATCCTCCAATATCTAGAATTCCTTAATCAATTAAAATTCCTTAATCTTATCATAATCCAACCACAAGAGTTCTAATTACTTTAGGAATTTTACACTTTTAATATAACCTGAATTGCCATAATAAATATGGAAATTAAATAATAATTAATTTCATAATAGTATTCTTTATACATATTTTGAAAATACACAGATAAATTATATGTTTGCGTATCAATACAGATAATGCAAATAGATAAATTTATCTGTGTTCTTTTTATATGCTTTTAATAAGATAGATAAATTTATTTGTATTCTTTACACGTGCTTTCAATAAAAGAAAGATAAATTTATCTATATTTTTTATACATATTTTAAAAAGATACAGATAAATTTATCTATTTGCATATCAACACAGATAATACAAAGAGATAAACTTATCTGTATTCTTTATACGTACTTTCAATAAGACATATAAATTTATCTGTATTCTTTACACATGCTTTCAATAAAAGATAGATAAATTTATTTATATTTTTTATACATGTTTTGAAAAGACACATAGATTTATTTGTTTGCATATCAACACAAATAATGCAAAAAAATAAATTTATTTGTATTCTTTATATGTATTTTCAATAAAAAAGATAAATTTATCTGTGTTCTTTAATGTGTTTTCAATAAAAGAAATATAAATTCATCTGTGTTCTTTATACATGTTTTGAAAAAAATAGATAAATTTATCTGTATTTTTTATATGTGCTTTCAATAATATAGATAAATTTATATGTGTTATTTAGTGTTTTCAATATAAAACAGATAAATTTATCTGTGTTCTTCATATATATTTTGAAATAGCACAGATAAATTTATCTGTTCTAGGGTATTTTTATCGCCAAAAGACCTTACGCATTAAAATTTTTATGCGGATGAAATTTACTCGTTAAAAAATCTTATACTGAATGAAAAATAATAAACGATTTATAAATTAAACAGTTCACTATTTTTTTTTACCTAATACAAATAAATTCATATTATTTTATGCAAAGTATTTTTATTATATAATTAGATAAAAACACTGCCTAAAAAAATATCACGTATATAATCCGGAACAACCGAATAATTACTCCTAAATTGATGGATTAGTTGATGATGCACAGTACCTAAGAAGCAAAGTCAAATAACTATTGGATGAATTCACTTGGCACCCCTGGATTCAGTTTAAAAGTTTGGATTTTTAAAATTTTATTTTAAAAAACATACAAAAATTAAAAAAAAACATTATATTGCTTGAGATAAATTTTTTAGGATAATTTTTTTGTTATTTATTTATAATATTTAATATACCCTTATTTTTTAATTTTAAGTTATAGTATTTTGAATAATGATACAACCTTTTTATTTTTAGGAATAGAGTTAATTTTTTAGTTGAAGGTATTACAATTATTTTATTCCAAAACAAATTAAGAGTGTTTGAGATGTGTATAAACTATTTTTTTGAAAAAAAAATTAATAAGTTAATGAATATTTTAAAGATGTCAAATAGATTAATTTAAAAGTTAATATTTTTTAATTAAAAATAATTAAATTTTGAAAGATGCCAAACAGGAGTTCAGTTTTACTTCATTTTCTAAATAAGTCAATGAATTCAAATGTAAGTTTGAGGCCATGTTTGGTAATGGCCTCATTTACATATCCAAATAATTTGGAATTAGATTGTATTAAAAAATTTAGTGCAATTTAATTCTTTATTTGTTGGCCTAATTAAAAATTAATTCAATTCAGTCATTTTTGTTTGTTTACCCAACTAATTCTTCATATTGAAATATCGAATAAGTTATAATGTACTTAAAATATTAAATGAAACATGACTAACAAAATAATAATTGTGATATTGAGAAGGAATTACAATTTTTAAACTATTTTTAACTTCGTACAATGAATAAAAATAATTATATCTCATAATTTAATTATAGAATACAATTTAATTCCCCATTTATCCTATTCCACTATATAGCTTCAATTTTACCATTTATTTTATTCCAGTATATAAGTAATATAATTCAATCTCACAATTTATTTAATATTTTCAAAAATTAAAAGAAAAAAATAAATGCAAAGATGTTGTGCACATATTTGGCAACATCCATCTTATAAGGACCTGAGCCCATAGTAGCAATAGATCTCATTCTATATGAAACGTGTTCGTAGTCTCTCCTAAAAATCAAATTGGACTTAGGGATGATATTTTTTTCACCCCGCCCCGCCTCCGTATGTTCCTACCTCAATTTTTTTGAATTTTTTTCATTCCTAATAACATATGGGCCGGGGACGGTCTTTGCTTCTTCTATCCTAATTTTTTCGGTTCCACCACAATTACATAAAATAAATGCAATTATATGTATAAATACATAGATAAAATTTATTTTTTTAAATATAAGAGTAAATCATAAAATATTATATTTTATTCCTCTTTTTTAATCTCTATTTTTTATTTTTTGCATTTTTAATTTCAAATAATGAATTAACAATTATTTTTTAGTTACTATACTATTTTTAACTCTCATTAATATTATCTTTTTTAATATTAATAGATTTATCCTCTATATATTTTCATTCCCGCCCTATCCCCACATTTTTTTGGATTTTCTCGCCCCGTCTCCACCCTCATAAGGCGACGGGGTGCCTATTGTGGCCCTTCCAAAGCAAAATCTGTTGTGAGCCCAAAACGACGTTGTTTTGGGTCTATTGGGACAAAAATTAGCATGGTTAAAACTACATCATTTTGAGCTTTAAAATTACCATCTTCTTATCAATTACGATTTCACATCTAATCAGTCATTAGTCGCCACATTCATTTGTTCCTCCTTCGTCGCTTCTCTGCCTTTGTTGCCACTTTTACTCAATTGTTGTCGCTCTGCCTCCGCAGTCGCAGACGCTCTGCCTCCGATGTCGCAGTCGCTCTATCGTTGATCATTGCTGTCGTATTTTGCTACTGCTCCGTCGATCTCGCGGTCTCAACTCTATCGTTGCTCCGCCTACATTGCTGTCGTTGCTTCGCTGCCATCGCTCCGCCTATGTTGCCACCGCCGCTCCTCCGTTGCTTCGCCATTGATCGTTGCCATCATATTTCATTGCTGCTTCGTCGATCTTGCCATCTCTGCGCTGTCGATCTCATCGTCTCTGCTCCGTTGCTCTTACCGGCGATCATGTAAGACTAGTTATAAACTTTCACATTCTTGATTTATTTTTCTCTTTTTTCTTTATATTGCATGTTTGAAATCAGTTTAAGCATGACTTTAGGTATTATAATCAGTTTATGAATTTTCAATCTAATAACGTTCACATTTTTTTTTGTTATTTTGGCCGCATGTTCATATTAATAAAATAAATCAAAGAATTATATCTTTTTTCTTAACGATAGAATGAAAAATAGTGAACTTGAGGGTTGTAGTGAAGATTATATGCCAAGTGTGGGAGTTGAGTTTGAATCCAAAGAAGCTGCATTTAAGTTCTATAATAAACATGGAAGAATTATTGAATTTAGTACTAGAAGAGACTATCATAGAAAAAGCATGAAATATGGCATCCTGATCAATTGAAAGTTTGTGTATGGTGAGGAGAGAGAAAGGAAAAAGTTAAACACTGTCCAATAATTAAATAACCTCGACAAGATAAAGGAATTAATTGTAAGGCATTCTTGTATGTCTTCTTCAAACAGAAATTGTCAAAATGGGTTGTGACAAAGTTTGATGACAATCATAACTATCATTTGCATCTCCCTCAATACACTCATATGAAGCCCTCTCAAGAAAGTTATGTGAAGCTCGTGGTATGATTATTGATCTAGTTAATGAAATTGATTATCGCTTAAGGCGTCGCATGATCTTATTAGTTCCCAAGCACATGGAAGAGAATTTATAAGATCTACACGAAAAGATCAAAAAAGTTACTTGCATGCAAAAAGACGAAGAAACTTGTAATAAGGTAAAGCAGAAACTTTGATGAGATATTTTCATAACCAAGCGACTGAAAATTCTTGTTTTTACTATACAATTCAGTTAGATGTTGATGAGATAATAAGAAATATATTATGGATTGACCATCAAATGATTACATATTTGACTATTTTCGTGATGCTGTGTCATTTGACACAATATTTCGAACAAACAAAGAGTATTTGTCATTTGTTCTTTTTACTAGGTTTAATCATTTTAAAATGACTGTGATTTTTGGTGTTGTATTATTATATGATGAGACATTAACTTCATTTGAGTGGTTATTTGAAACTTTTTTGCATGCAATGTCGGGAAAAAACCCACCATTATTTTCACATACCAACATCAAGCCATGACTAAGGCGATTTCTCAAGTCATGCCTGATGTTATCATGGGCTGTATACTTTTCATCTCATGCAAAATACTTTAAAGTATCTAAGGTACTTATTCAAGGGTGATTCACAGTTTAGTAGTGATTTCAAGGATTGTATTTTTGGGTATGAGAATGAAAATGAATTAATTGAAGCTTGGAATTCATTAATTACCAACTACAACTTGGAAAAAAAATTGTGGATTAAGAAAACATGAAAAATTATAGAGAAGTGGACTCATGCATACATGAAGTGATTGTTCACTACAGAAATGCGAAGCACCCAATTTATTAAAAGCTTAAATTTAACATTAAAGAAGTATTTAAAAGTCGATCATAACATTGTACAATTTTTTACCTATTTTCATCGAGTTGTTAAAGACAAGCAATATCAAGAAGTAGAAGCCATATATCATTCTAGACAAAAGTTATCAAGAATGAAGATGAAAAAAGTCTCCTATGTTAGTCCAAGTTGCGAAACTGTACACCCCTCTGAACTTTGACTCGTTCCATAATGAATTGGATGGTTCCCTCTGTTGTCAAGTGAAAGAATGCCATGAGTTAGGAGAAAATTCTAAGTATGTGATTGGTTTGTATGGAGAGAATAGAGAGTATGTTATGATGGGTAGTATGGAATTTGACAATTAAAGTGATTGATAGAACTTAATCAAAAAAAGAATAAAACAAGTTGTTAAGGTTGTATACTGAAAATTATGTTTTTAGTATTTAATTTTGTTTTAATAAAATTAATTTTTCTATTTTATGATAATTTTAATGAGCAATGTATGCAATATCATTTCTTTAATGTTATGTATGGATGTTCTTTATTCTGTACAGTATTTAATCTGATGTGTACAGTATGGCTTGCACACAAAAGATTAAATTTTAAGTTATTGCAGAATATAAGTTTTATGTTCACGGTTTAGATGGAAATAGACATACCATCGGTACGACTGTAGCACAGAGTTTTAGTAGGTCTATCTTAGCTATGGGTGCTCCAACTCTCTGTACTAATACACTTTGTGTGTATTGAACGGGACACATTTAGGTAGTTAATTTTATATTGACTATATAAATTAATTCACACCTCAAGTTTATTATGAATAGTGCTTATACTCTTAATCTTAAAATAATTATTGATTTGTGTGTATTTAATATTCGTTAATTTGATTCAGTAGAAGGTGCAATCTTATATAAGTCAATATTTTCGTTGAGTTGGAAAGTAGTATAATTTATATAGTGAATATTAATTATTGATGAAATTCATATCTCGAATTATAGGGATTAACAATACCCCATTAAGGAAGCTTTTAAGTTTTGACCGGGTCAAATTCTACAGGTGGATTTGATTATCCGGCGGTCAAATAACTTAAGCGAAATAGCTTAAAAGATTTTAAGAAGCCGATTAAATTAAATTGTCAATAATTAAATTTAATTGGCAGGTATCGGGAATCTTAACGTTGGGTGATAAGTTAAGCATTTAATAACACGAGCTCAATGCAAGATGGTCTTGAGATTATGACTTAGAGTGCAATTACAGTTCTTTAGTGGTGTGAACTATAATTTAGTGTTTTACAAAAATTACAGAAATCGCTATAAAATTTTTATAATTACATATACCGCTGAGAGGTTTACTTAATTGCAAAAATCGCTAGATATGTATCTATGTTACACTAGAAGTCTTCGTCATAATTACTCCACATGTCTCTGCTGTAGCTCTATAAATATGTGGGTAAGCTGAACCAATTTCATAACTTGTCTTCATGACTAAAGCTAGGTTTGACCAATACAAGTTCTCGAAGAATTGTAGCCCACACTACATTCAGGAATCACATAAGGGAATACAGTAAATGGTTTGATGAAAACTTTAACTAGGAATCAAAAATCGTAGTTAGAGAATCAACCGAATATGTATTCTTCTAAATTATCTGTGGTAGCACGAATTTCTATTTTAATCGTTCGACATCAAAAGTTATATCTGGAGCCCGTTTTCGCAATTGTCCGTCTAATTAATTTTTTTTATCGAAAATAGTTTACAAAAATAATAATTTTGACAGTTTTGCCTCCAACACAAGTGTCGTGAAAATTTTCGAAAGATTTGTATTTGGCTAATGGAGACTAGATGCAAAACATTGCACGTTTAAGGGAAATAAAGTTAGAGTGGATGAGAATGATCCTAAGTTGGCGATATCAGCACGTTATAAGAATCTTTGTCCTAGAATGATCAAACTACCTGCTCGATCTTTCAAATATGAAGCCACATATCAATTGATGGATGACACCTCTCTAACAATGATCCTAAGTTGGCGATATCAACACGTTATAGGAATTTTTGTCCTAAAATAATCAAACTAGCCGCTCGATCATTCAAATATGAAACTGCATATCAATTGGTGGATGACACTATTACCGATTTGTGTTACAAAGTGGATAATATGTTACTTACACAAGATTGCTTAGATGTTTTCAGTAGTGAAAATCGCATTGGAGTAGAAATCAAAGAACCTAATGTAATTGATCCTAAATTTGCAAGAGTTAAGGGATTAAAAAAGAAAAACAATGTAGAAAGTGGTGAGCGTAGATTAAAAGCTTGGCATGAAAAGAATGTGAAGAGGACAAAAATTGTTTCACAATCTACTCACCAAAGTCAGGTATATTAACAATACTTAAGTACTTTTTTTTTTTTAAATGGCTAATTATTTAATTTTTTGCATTGAATTGTTAATTGTTTTGCAATTTTTTTGAGTTTTGATCAATACATCAACATTATAAATATTGAGAATTCATTTGTAGAACAATTACATATATGTTAGTAAACTCTATTTACTTAACTACTTTATTGTGTTCATATAATGATTAAACTATTATGTATTTACTTGTGATCATTTTTATGGACTAGGAACTCGAGATTTCTCATTTGCCACAAATGATAAATTATGGGTATAATTCTCAGGCATGACATCAATTATGCACGCTTGCCAACTTAGCCACAATTGGCATCTTTTTCTTCCCAAGCATCATTTAATTCACAATCTCAGGTAAGAAATATTATTATGTTTGTAAACTATTTTTTAATGATCTTTATTCCAATGCAAAACCTTATATATATATATATATATATAAGAAATAGCAATGGATCAAGAAAAGAACTCTCACGTGGCGACTGACTCATTCTTCTATAATAAATACTTTTTTTATTTTTTTAATCATTCACA
This sequence comes from Heliamphora exappendiculata, assembly GCA_034768845.1. Lineage (NCBI taxonomy): Eukaryota > Viridiplantae > Streptophyta > Magnoliopsida > Ericales > Sarraceniaceae > Heliamphora > Heliamphora exappendiculata. The sequence goes on along the minus strand of JAOTRH010483663.1, from coordinate 10,092 downwards.
ATGACCCCCTCAAATTTGATGAGTCGTCCTTCTGCCTCTTTAGAGAGAAAGGTTTTTAAGGCTATTAATAATTATTTGCTGCTAAATTTTGAAGAATTAGTAACAAATTCGTGAGTCTTTGAGTAAAAAGGATTTCTGTTAAGTAAAGATTTAAATTTAATTACTTAACATAATTTTACTCACATCATGTGAGATTTTATTATATAGGTCAAACCCATTCAAGATAGAATATTTCTCTTAATTATTTTGTTTATTTAAAGAGAACACTATTTGATTCTAACTATTTATTTATTGCAAGTCCTATTTTGATCAAGGCACATGAGTGATTTAAATTTATTTATTTTGGGGGCCGAACCTAGGTAATGTATTACCTAGGCTGCCTGCATTCCCATAATTTGAGATCAAGCCAAATATAGTTCATATATTTATTTTTATTTTTATTTTTGAGATTTGATGAGTATAAAACTCATTTAATTTTTGAATTTGATTTAATTTAACTTATAGTATGTAGATTGTCCATTATTTTAGACTTTAGAATTTTATTTGGATGAACATTTGGGCTTAACTGCACCCATTTGAATGGATTGCCTACATATCTAAGTCAAAATTAACTCTGGACTGGAATCAAGTTAAACGTAGTTCAAAAGTATAAATTTATTTATTTATTTATTTATTTTGGTAAACCTTAGAGATTCATTTAATAATTTAAGAATTTAGAAATTATAACATTACTGTAAAAAGAGTACATTACAGTCAGGTTGACACCTACTCCCTTACCATTCATATGCCAATTCTAGGTTCTATTTTAGTTATGTAACTGCACCAATTTGAATGGGATGCCTACGTATCCAAGTCGAAATTAGTTCTGGATTGAAATCAAGTCAACATAGTTTCGAAGCATAAATTTGTTTGTTTGTTTATTTATTATTTTTTATTTTGAGTTTATTGAGTATAGAACTCGTTTAATTTTATTTGTACAACACATTTGAGTGAATCACAAAGTATTGTGACTGCACTTGAGTGGGACTACAAAGCACTGTGACCGTACTAATTTTGATGGATTCACATTTGAAATTTAAGCAAGTGAAAATTTGGAATTTCACATAATTTGTGATTAAATTTATTTAAATAGGTTAACTATATATCTGAACCGAGCGTAGGGCCGGGTTAGAATTAAGTCACCTAATTTAGATAAATTTATATTTTTAATTTATTTAAGTGAAAATTTTAGTTTCACTTAATTTGTGATTAAATTCATAAAATAAGTTGACTACATATTTGAACCGAGCGCAAAATCGAGTTAAATTTAAGCCAATTAATTTAAGTAAATTTATATTTTTAATTTATTTAAATGAACATTTGTTTCACTTTATTTGTAATTAAATTCACAAAGTAAGTTGACTACAAATTTGAACCGGGCACAAGGTTGAGTTAAAATTAAGTTAAATATGTAGCCAACTTATTTTGTGTATTTATTGCAATTCAAATTTTCACTTAAAATTAAGTCAACTAATTTTAACTGAATTTATATTTTAAAATTATTTAAGTAAAAATTTGAATCGCAATAAATTCACAAAATAAGTTGGCTACATATTTGAACCGGTACTACGCCAAATAGATATATTAGCGGCAGTTTATTTTGCAGCAGTACATAAATCGCGCGTTAAAGATGTATTTTAAATTACGGTAAAATAACTGTCAAAAAAAGCAAGTATTAATGGCGGTTACAACAAACCGTCATTACAAATTGATAAATTTTGCACCACAAATGAGCATTAATCGAGGTTAGAAATAATCGCCACCAAAAGATCAATAAATTTCGCGCGTAAGTTGAAGTACTCCTTTTTTCCTGGTGGAATTTTAATGAACCGCCTTTTAACAAAATTTGTTTTCCGTCCCGATTAAGATTTCCCCTCTTTCATTTTGCTTCACCCCCACGAGCATTGAGCAAAACTATCCTAAGCCCTTTAGTTTTCCCACTGCCGCTCCCTTCCTCAGCTAAACCCTAGCCCTTTTTGTTTTCCACAAACACCGTGTTCTTTCAAGACTGTCACGCAACCACCACCGATTTTTGCCTTCGACCATCGCAGGAGTTAAACCCTACAAGACTGTCTCGCCATCCCAACGTTAGCACGTCGCCTCTTCCTTTGGAGCATTCGACGCTCACTTTGCACTCTTCATTCTTCACTTCTCACTTTGGAGCATCTAACGTTAACCCTTTTCGCCTCTTGTTTCTTCAACTTTCACATGTGCTCTTGTTTACTCCTTGTTTTGGTTTTTGAAGCAGTGTTGCAATACCAGTTATATTCATATTCCTAATTTCATTTATATTCATATTTAGGAACGAATAGAGTTTTTGATTTATTGTTTTTGGTAAGTGTTTCTGGTATAAAGAGCAGAATAAGGTGTAATTTCAGTTTTGGTTTGTGTTTTTTTTTTGTGGATTGGAATGAGGATAGCTACTGTAAGCTGCTTCTGTCGATTAAAAAAAATTGATGGAACATGCCCTTTGGATAAATTACTCCTTCTCCCCTACCTTTCATTTGATTCTAATTTTTTGTAGCTATTGTCTTATTGATACTCTATTGTCTGGTTAACATTCAACTCTCCACCATCGATTTATTGTATATTCTGTTCACACGAGAAAGGGATAACAAAAAAAAAAAAACAAAGCAGAAACCAGAGAGAGGGAAAACAAAAATAAAAAGAAAAAATAGAGCAGAAAGAAAAATTAAACCTGTTTTTAATAAGGCATAGGAAGATATATATGTGCTATGTATTTGAATCTCTTTTATTTGCCTCACGATAGTGGTGTTGGAAAAATTAGTACTTTTTTGTGCATTGTGATGTTAATTTTAGCTAATAGTTAAAATAACTAACCCAAATTATTGGAATGACTCCACACCCCAGATGGCAATATCTAGGGCAGTCGAACACACTGTTTCCAGCAAAACAACAATGTCATAAGCTGAATTGAGATATTGGGCAATGAACAGAAAATGCTTAACTACATTATCTAGTAATCTAACTTACTAAGATCATTCACACACTGAAACGAGGATGAGAGACAAACTGAGAAGGGGCAAGTATGATGGTAGCTTCACCTGATGATACAACGAAATATATTGTTCTTTGTTTTGCTGCCTACCCGACTTGCAGTGATCAATTTTGTTAGGTAGGATGGTCACTCAGTTTCATCCCCATCAAAAATAACTAGAGAAAAACATCAAGATATTGCAGTCACATACCCAATAATCAACATATGAACAAGTTCTTTAGGCATATATGGTTCTATTCCTCAAATATTGGAAGCAACATCGGCAATCATGAACTTCATAATGTTTTTCCAACAATTGAAACTTCATTTCTGGAGGGCTTGACGAAAGAAAATGAATGATAATAGGCTATATTCAGATTTTCATCATCTTAGGATTTGCATAACTAAGTTCTGTTTATATTCAGTTCTCATTTTATTTTTTTCATGAATTTGTTTCCTGCTGGTTTGGTTCCATTGAAACTATTTATCCAAAAAAAATTTCCAACAGACTTTTGAAGATGTTGGTTTGGGGATTTATATAATAAAAATTGTCCCATTTTACAGTGTAATCATAGATATGTGCTAGCAAACTCTAATGCAATCACCCCATTTTGGGAGTAAGAACCCTACCAAACAAACTATTTCACTTTGAATTTACTTATATAACATATAATGTCTTGCATAATTTTTAACCATACAAGAAACATATGAAAGTGCTTAAATTCAATAGACATCGCCTTAGTGAGCATGAACTCGTAAGAAAGCACAATGAACAATTTCCTGGTTGGTTTAGAGAGCATGTAAGTAATATGTTTAGTGGTTTGTGAATTGATTTTTATTAATAATACCTTGTGACCTCTCACCTGTTCGCTAAAAATACAGGTACAACAATTGCAACGAGTTGGAAATGATTATATATCAACTGAAGTTAAATTGTTGTCTATAGGACCAGACAAATGGGCAAGAAAGTACTCAGGGTATATTATAAATGGGTTTAGGTTTCACACGAAACAGCGCGAGAAGAAAAGAAAAACTCAAAATAGTGGAGTGTCATTAACTGCAAATACACAAAGTTATGCCAGATCGAGATATTAGAGCCCAATTACCGGAGATGTTACTTGTCTACTAAATTGCTACTTCTATTTATTTTGTGATTTGAAACATGAATTAGAAGGATATTGTGTATAGATTTTTAATTTTGTAATTTGAGATTTTAATTATAAGGATGCATCTATAATTATAATATTGAGTTATGAAACATTATGATTTGACTTTTAAAATTTGGGCTATAATAGTGTGTTTGGTAGATTTATTAAGTTACAAGTTGTTTTGTTATATCTATAAAGCGTTTTTGTGGACTACATTTAAATAGCTAGCTAGGTTACGCGTGCAATAAATTATATCAAAATATTCAAATAAAAGTACTCTTTTAGCGACGATTTTATGTTTCCATCATTAATACTATTAAAAATTCTTAGTTCATTGACAAATATTAGCAATGGTAAAACAAAATCCCATTAATGTGGATATATATTTGTGACGGACATTAAATATACATTAGCGACGGTAAACTAAACCGCCGTTAATGTGAATAAATATTTGTGACGAAAAGTAAATGTCCATTAGCGGTGGTAATAAAACCGTCAATAAATAAAATTACTACCAACAGTTAACAATAACCACCGTTAATAAAGATTAGCCGTCGATTATATTATTGGTAGTTATTAACTGCCGTGCAAACCGCCATATATGCTTAACGGTGGTTAACAAACTGCCGTTTTATTTCTTCCGACACATTCATAAATGGCGGTTCACAATTTCACCAAATAATTGTCGCTAAAGGAATTAATGGCGGTTAGGTATATATAAATGGCAGTTGACTACCGCCGCAAAAAGAGAGATATGGCATAGTGCGGGAGCAATGCCGGGTTAGAAAATTTTGTCAACTAATTTAGATGAATTTATATTTTTATTTTATTTAAGTGAAGATTTTTAATTCTACTACTTATTTGTAAATAAATTCACAAAATAGGTTGACTACTTATTTGAATCGGGCACAAGGCCGGGTAAAAATTATGTCAACTAATTTTGATGAATTTATATTATAATTTTAGTTAAGTGAAAATTTAGGTTTCACTTTATTTGTGACTGTACATATTTGAATAGGTTACTTACGTATCTAATTCGGGTACAAATCCGAATTAGAATTGAGTAAACCGTAGTTTTATAAAATAACTTGAATTTTTAAATTTTTTTTTGACAAATTAAATTTTTCATTTTAGTTTTACTCAAATTTAAATGTCAAAATTTAAATTAATTTTAGCCTTCGAGACTAAACGACAAATCAATGTCAAATTTTCTATTTAATACTATTTTAGATAGCACAAAGCTGTCCATTATTTTTATGAGCCATTGAGGCTTGTTTGAAGAGTATAAAAATGTTTATTTATTGTCATTGGGCAAAAAACTCATTTTTTGGAGAGTATAAAAGCTGTCCATATTTTAGCGGGCTAAAAAGCCAATTTTAGATGACCCAAATGGGCTGTCCACGATTTTAGTAGGCTCAATCCTATTTTTGAAAGACCCGAATAGGTTGTCCATGATTTTAGTGGATTTAAAGCCATTTTTGAAAGACTTGAATGCACTGTCCTTGATTTTTAGCGGGCTTCAAGCTATTTTTGGAAGATCCAAATAGATTATTCATAATTTTAACTTCAAAGGATCGGAATGGACTATTCTTATTTTAAACAAGCTAAAAGTCAATTTTTGTAGGATAAGTAAAATTATATTTTTATTGTGTGCCTGATCCGAAGATGTACACCAAAATCATTATTTTTTAATACAATGTTGCTACTGTAGTGGCAACAAAAAAAATATTTGTTTTGAGAATTTCAGTATGTCTAGACCCGTTTATTTTGGTAAAAATATTGGGCTTAAAATTATTTATTAATTTTAAAAAAATGGTTGGATCCGTTCCAATAGAAGTACACCCACATCATTTTTTTTTTAAATTTTTAGTGGTAGAAACACACTAAAAAATTTTTTTTTTTGCTGGCTGAACAAATACTGAGAGAGTTTGACCAAAAAAAAAAAAAAAGTAGTTCTGGGTTTATAAACCAAAAAATAGAATTTATTTGGAGAGAGTGAGTGAGAGAGATATGTAGAGAGAGAATGAAAAATAATTGAGAGAAGAAAATCATACTTTCTTTCTGTGTCTTTTTTTTCCTCCTTCAACTTGAATAAGAAAGCTTCTTTTTTTTTTTTTTCCTCTCTTCTCCCCAATCTCCTCTTCACCAGAATTGCTGCTTCTTTTTTTTCCTCTTCTTCTGCTGAAAACTGTTGCTGTTTCCCAGTCCTTTTTTTTTTTCTTCCCTTAAACTGCTCACTGCCTTCACCGAAGGGCTCTCTCTGTATTGCCTCAATTTGCCTTTTTTCTCGCTGCACTAGTCTTGTGCTATTTATAAAAAAAACAAAGGGAAACGTAACCATCAGAAACCACTCCCACGTTGGGTGGTTATTCTTTTATGTGCAGTGCTAAAGAGAGTCTAATAAATTTTAAATAATAATTTAATAAAAATAATTTTTTTTAATAATAATATATTTTTTTTAGTGTGAGACTTACAATTTTTATAAATATCATTACACTTTGTACAAATATTTATACAATATATATTCTTTAATCACGTCTCAATAGACTACCATTAGCATATTCCATCTCTTATTTCTCTTCTCTGTTTCAGCATATTCCATCTCTTATTTCTCTTCTCTGTTTCAAGAGCTCATGATTGCTTTAAACAATCAATATGTAGGAGGACGTGGGATATGCCCACTTTTTCATTTTCATTTTCATTTATTTATATATACATATATATATATATATATATTTTCTTGTGTCAATTCCAATAAAATAGTAGGAAAAGTACACGAGCCCCGCCTCATATTTATATGGGGCTTAACCAAGTATTACAAAAATAAAAAAAGTAAAGAGGTGCAGTAATATTTCAGAGAATAGATGGGGTGATAATAATATAACATTTAAATACAGGGGATATAAGTATAATTTATCCTTTACAAAAAGAATTTTTAATTAAAAATTTTAAAAATTAAATTTTAACGTGTAAGATCCATCAATAAAAATTTTAATGCGCGAGGTTCAATCGCATACAACACAGATAAATTTAACACAAATAGATAAATTTATATGTAATACATACAAATAAATTTATCTGTCGTTCTTTTCTAGCATTGAGAAATATTATATAGATAAATTTATCTGTTAAATCAAATAAGTACAAGTGCTAAACAGATAAATTTATCTGTCCATTCAAACAAATATAAATTTTAGACATATAAATTTATCTGTTTCGTGTAACAAGCACAATTTGATAAATAAATAAATTTATGTATTTCTTTCTAGCATTGACAAATGTTAGATAGATAAATTTATCTATTTAGTAAAACAAGTACAATTGAATAGATAAATTTATCTGTCAGCTTATTTATGCAAGACAAATAAATTTTTCTGTATACTTTATATGTGTTTTGAAAAAGTACAGTATTCTTTATACAGATAAATTTATCTGTATAGTTATTTATGCAAGACAAATAAATTTATCTGTGTGCTTTATACATGTTTTGAAAATGTGCAGATAAATTTGTCTATTCTAGAGTCCAACTGGATCTCGTGCGTTAAAACTGGATATTGCGCATTAAATTTTTTAATGATTTATGAAAGATAAAATCGACGCTACTTTAAGGATATAAGACTAATTTTTTGTTTTAAAAAATAATAATTAATATTATTAAATATTTTTTTTCATTTTCAAACTATCATTTAGAATAAAATATTTATTCTCTCTAAAATTTATATTTCAACAACTTTCTTCAAGATCGGTTTATCTCTTCGTCAAATTAAAATTTTTTTGAAGTAGTTCGAGATAGCTTCTTAATATGTTGGATTCCATAAGCAATTGAAGGTTCGTGGATATATGCCAAACTAAATCAAACTCTAAGGAAACAGTGAATGCAGATTTAACAAGATTTTCGTATAGTTATGCGCATGAATTTACAGTTGGATTGTAAGAATTTCTTATAATTATTATTTGTTTAGAGAGCTTGATTTTTTTAGCAGGATCTCATGGGCTTTTTTATTATATTAAAATTATTTTACGTTAAAAATTGTTTATATCTCTTGTAATTGTGTGATTGCATTTATTTCTTTAAGTTCCTAATAGCAAATCAATTTAAAAATAAGTTTTTGGTTTTTCAATTGGTAATCAATCATCGCGGTTCACTTTGTTATTTTTGAAAGTTTTTTCAATAGTGCGATTCTGTAATTGATTTGCTATGAAGAATATATTCAAAATAGGCTCTTTCGCTGATAATCCTCCACTCGTAATAATTTTTAGAGTAAATTATATTTATTTTTTTAAAAGTATTTGATAAATATAAGAATTTTTCTTGAGATATCTGAAATAATATTAGCATATTTTGTCAGATAAATGATATTAAAAAATTTATTATTTTATTATTTTATTTTTATAATTAATTAAATTTTTATTAATTAAAAAATAAAAAAACTTCTCGGAACTTCTCTGCAACGATATCGAAAGGTTCTTGGGCATCTTCACTAGTAACAGCGCCCTCCATTGCCTCTGAGTATAGCTTCATCCCAAGCTCGTGAAGATCCAAGTATGAATCGGAATCAAACCCCACAAGGTTCTTGAACAGCCTTGCAAATTGGACGATCTAATCATCGATACAACATGCCCCCTTCTCTGTTTTCCCGCCTTTCCCAACTTTCCCATTATCAAAAGCCTTGCCTTTCCAAATGTCGCAATTAACCAGTCCGATTCGACTCATGTTCTGGCTCGGCCGGAGTTGAAATCGTTCTGCGAGAAGATGGATAGTTTAGGATTGCGATTTTGATTTTGATTTTGATTTTGATTTTGATTTCGGTGAGTTTGAGAGGCCGCCGAACAAGTCCTTCCGCTTCACAATCGTCGAGATTCACTTGGCGACTCGGTGCTTCAGTAAGTTACAAACAAGAACTGGGTGGAGACGCGAGGGGATTTTAATGGCTGTATTCTATGAAAATTGTTGGGAATGTGAAGAAGGTGGCGGAGATTGTGCTGTTGTTGGCGATGGGAAAGATGAGGGGAAATAATTGTGATGCTAGCAACATTTGTTAAATTTTTTAACGATTATTTGAAGAAAAGACAAATGAAATATAAAAATAAAATAAAAAAGGACCGTGTTTTTTTTAAAATTTTTAGAGAAATTTATGAAATTTTTTAAAATTTCAAAAAATATAAAGTGTAATTTATTTTAATTTTTAATATTAAAAAGTTAAAATAAAAATATTTTTAAAATCTATTAAAGTAAAAAATTTTAACTTTTTTGCTATCAAATAATATATATTAAACCTACTGTTATTATTATTATTGAATGAGTGTCTCATTTCAAACCTATTAAAGATTTGAATAAGACCAATTTTGAGAATACTAAATGATATAACAAGGTATTAAATGTAATTTTTAACAGTATAACACTTGAAAAGTTTAAATTTATTTTTACATGTAACACACCTTGAAATGTTTATAATATTTTTTGTGTTAATGTACTAAATAGGTAAAAATAGTAAAATTCTAAGCAAAGATTACACTGACATTTTTTGAAGTTTTAGTTAAATATAATTAATTCTACCATGTTGAACAAATTACACTGACATTCTTTACAATTGAAAATATTGTTACGTATCAATTCAGATCTTTAAAATTTCGTCCAACTCCGTTTGACACAGTAATTAGATAATATGATATTTTCATTTTGCCCTTTAACCGAAGCTTCTGTTTTTTTTTTATTTATAAAGTTTGCATAACAATAATATTTTGGTTTGATTTCATCAGAGTAATTATCAGCGATCGAATCTGTTCACTAGCTGTATTAGGTCGTCAAAAGATAGTAAATATTGTCGATCGAGAAATAATTTATATTTTATAATTGATTGTGAGTGTGCGGCGGTGGCGGTGGCGGTGGCGGTGCCGGTCACCGCC
>JAOTRH010483642.1:13895-25093 GCA_034768845.1 Heliamphora exappendiculata | reverse complement strand
TTAATTTTGATAAGTTTTTTATCAAAATTAAAAACTTAAAAATAAAAATAAATTAATAAATTAAATTTTATGTTTTTATGTTACTTATTTTGTATTTAATAATTTTTTATTTTTTAATTATATATTTTATAAAAAAAACTTGTAATTAAATTAAAAAAATTAAAAAAATTAAAAATACTGTTAAAATAATATTTTCGTTCAAAACTTAACGAAATGAACCTAAATATTATAAAAATAAAAAAATAAAAAAAAGTACAATAATATTTTAAAAAATAAAAATAATATTAATATTATTACTTTTAAATATAAAAAATATAAGTATAATTTATCCTATTAAAAATAGTAAAGGCAAGGGTTAATGTGAATCGAGCGGGTTAAGTTTGTCAACAACGTAAAAGTTTGAGTTGGTGAGTCGTCGTGTTCAACGTAAGCCTGACCCGGCGGGTAGCTTAGCAACCAAGGCAACGAAACAGAAAATGATCGTATGTTATCCGACTTAGGGTTAGTTTAAAAGTTAGTTTTTTTTTTTTTTTTTGTATTTTTAGTTAAAAAATTAAATTAAGCTCAAAGTGTGTTGTTTTGTAAATTTGACTTTTAAGTTAATTTTTTTAAATTAATTATTTGAATAAAAAATTAGTTTTTTTTACTTTTAGTTTAAAGTAGATAATTTTATTTTTTTTACTTGATATTAACAATTATATATAGTTGATAGTGATAATAAATAAATTATGAATAAAATATATTATTGTGATTCTGTTTGGAAAAATATTGTTTATTGGCTTATTAATTTATTTTTGTTTATTTTAGCTTAAGCACCATAGAATTTAGCTTATTGGCTTATTTTTATTTATTTTTACCTTTTTAAATATTTTTAAATATTTTGATCAAATTTTTTTGCTTCTCCAATTCAACTCAACGAGAGGAATTTAAAAAATATAACAGTTTGACTAAATAATAAAAAAAATTCACTAAAAGCAAAAAATGTTCAAAGTTAAATAAATTAATAAACTAATAAACCAAATTCACCAATTTAAGGCTACAACTATTTTAAAAGTTGTAGGAGTTCTAATATAATATTTTAAGAATTTGTATTTTGATTTAACTTTTTAACTTTTTAACTTCTTGACTTTTTTGGCTAATAGGCATTAATAGCTTTTGACGTTTTTAGCCAAAAAGTGAATATTGCTTGTCTTAAAGTTAGATTTTTTTATTTAAAATTATTTTAGTTAAAAAACTAAAAAATTTAATTTGATAAAATATATTGGTAGTTTAAGAAATACAAATTTATTTGACTTCAAGTGAGCCAAAAGGTCGTAAATCAATTGCTTGGTTACTACAAATTTTAATAATAAGTTATTATTTTTTTAAAATACTCATAACTTATTTTATAAATTATAATTATTTTTTTTTCTAAACACTCAACAAACTTCTATTAAAAACTATAACTATCATTAATTTTTTTAGTTACAAACTATAAATAATTAATTTTAATAATACCAAACACTACAAATAAGTCAAAAGCTTTAAACAGAAGAAAGTTGTAGATATTTTTTCACATAATTTTATATTTAACATAGATATTGTTCGGTAAATCTCTATCAGAAAAATTTTAAAAATATTATTATTACAAAATAGAAGTGTTTAATATATAATAATTACGATATTTTAAAAAATGTATAAAAATATTTGTAGTTAATAAAAAAAATTAAAAATATGTCCCGTTTGGCTTATGCTAGGCTTTTTATCTTTTGCTTAAAGTTGAAAAAACCAAAAAACCTCGTTTGAAATCCAAAAACTTTAAATTTTTTTTTCCTTTTTGCTTTTTTCCATAAAAATAATTTTATATGTTTTTTTAAAAATATTATAAATTTTATTGCACACATAAATTTTTTATAAAAATTGTATTTTTAAAATTTACACGTCAAAATATATATTGAAAATGTATATTTAATATAAAATTTTGTAAAAAAATCTAAAAAAATTATAACAATTTTTTCTAACGTAAAGTTCTTTTGGTTTAAAGCCACTATAAGCCAAGCATTATAGTTTATTATTTTTTGATTTAAAATCATTTCTACGGTTCACTAAACGAATTTTTTACTTATTTAGCTTAAAACGACTCTAAATAAAAAATTACCTTAAAACTAAGTTTTCAAAGGAGGCCAAAGTAACAAAAAAAAAAAAAAAGAAGCTTAAATTATCATAGGAAGAGAATGTGATTGTTTTAAACTTTAAATTAAAAGGTGTTAAACTGACTTTAAATTGGAACCAAACAAAGCCAAACGACGAGTCATGAGTCGCTACTGGCGAGCCTGAGCGAGGCATTATTCTTAGAATCTTCACTTCTCCAGAAGATTTCTCTCTCTTTTGTTCAGTAATATTTCTCCCCACCTTCCAAGTTCATACTTGTTTGGATGCAGATTTAAAATTAGTTTTAAACTTTTTATTTATATTTTTTAAAATAATTCACTTGATTAATTTTTTTTTGTAATGAAGACTTAATCTATATTTAGGATAAAAAAAACCGTTACGGCTTTGATAAGTTTTTTTTTTTTTTCAGTTTTTTTATTTATTTTGGGTCTAATTCTTTTACTTTTTTGGTCCATTATAATAAGATGAATATAAAAAGTAAATCGTGAGAAGATGAACGTAAAAAACATGCATGTTTTGACAAAAATTTTAAAAAAAAGAAACTCACTGAAAATGAAAAAACTTTATAAAAGCCTTTAGCCAATATTGAATTTTCTTCAGCTTGTCTAATTTTTTTTTGTATTTTTAATCAATTTTTTATATTTCACTATATATATTTTTTTGTCATGAGAGCAATCTAAAAAAGTATGTCTATTTGGACTAATATCAAAACAAATCCATTAGACCCCGTTTGATAACGTTTATAATTTTTTTTTTATAAAAAAACAAAAATAAAAATATGATTGACACATAAATATTTAAAAATTGTTAGTTGAAAGTTGCAGATGAATATAATGATTGGAGGTGGTAATCGGAAGTGTTACTCGGTGATAATAGTAAGATGTACAGATGGTGGTTGAAAGTGGTAGTTGAAGGCGGTGATCGGATCAGGTGGTCGGCGGTAGTAGCCGAATGGTGGTGACCAAGGGTGTTAGCCGGGGATGATAGCAAGATGTAGCGATGGTTGTTAGTTGGAGATGGGGATTGAAGGTGCTACTCAGAAAGATAGTAAGAGATAGCGATGGTGATCAAATGTGGTGAGTAAAAATCGAGACGATGGTCGGAGGTAGTGGTCGAAGGGGGTGGCCGAATATGGTAGTCAAATGCGATAGTCAAAAGTGGCAGCCGAATGTAATAGTCAGAGGTAATAAAAAAAATACACTCAAAATGTGATTACAAAACAAGTGAAAACACATTTTTGTTGTTTATAAAAATTTTATAAATTTTGAAAACTGTTTACAATTTTTTTAAAATAAAAATAATTACCAAATATGTTTTTATTTACAGATTACAAAAAATTTAAAAACAAAAATAAAAAATAAAAAACATAAACATTTCCAAACGAAGCCTTAACGCCACGTTTTAACTTAATGTTTTACTAATTTATTTAATTGATATAAATAATAAAATTCTCAACTCAAAACAAAATTGTCAAACGAGCACTATTTCTGCAAAAAAAGAGTGTGAGTCACATAGAAAACCATGTGACTCACATGGTTTTCTATATGAGTCACATGGTTAGGAGTGTCTAAGAATCTAAAAAAAATAAAAAAATCAGTCCAAATCGGACCAATCCAAGTGGATTGGTTTGGTTTTACTCTGAGTTAATTTGATTTCGATTCTAAAAATATGTAAACTGTAGCCTACAGATTGATTCGTGAATTTTAGGCCACGGTTCTGGTTCCGAACCAAACCGAATCAAAATATTTAATTCAAAAAATATATATATATATATACACACACACATACACAACACATATATATATTATTTATAACATATAAATATCACTTAAATATCATTTACATTTATATTTATATTTACAACATATAAATTGTCACGTTCACTTCATACTGTTTAAGTTTCTGCACTTTCTTAAGCTAATAAGCTATTACTGCTAACTCTATAGAATCTCATTTGATATTTTGCATTTAATGATTGCCGTATTCACTTCACGTTCATAATTATATGTGCTGTGATGGGTAATTACAGTTTTTTATGCTACTATTTTAAATTATAAAAAAATATTTTTATTGAGTATTAATGTGATTTTTGCTTATATTTTAGTACTTTATATTTGAGTATTGTATATTAGTGGAATCGTAGTTTGAAACCGGGATCGAACCGTCAATAATAGGTTCGGTTTGGTTTGTTTCCAGAAATTGCACAACTTGATTTGGTCCTAAAATTACTAAAATCATAAGGATTGATTTGATTATTGATTTTATTAAAAATCGATCCAAATCGGACCGTTTACACTCTTACATTTTATATGTGAAACAATGGTTAATTTCCATCTAAGTACGTATGTAAAATTCAATACATTATTTAAATCCGAAATCCAGTAATGTATTTTAGGTCATTTAGAGTTCATTTTTTCTGTAAATGTTTTTCTTTTAAAATTTATTAAATGTTGACGTGGCTCTTTTGCATTAACATTGGAATGAGATTTACATTCCATTTATAAAAGAGAAAATTACAACTACACCTTTTATATTATGGCCATGTATCACTTTATTTTCTTGAATTAAAGAAGCATACAAAATGATCCCTTAGCTATTCAATAGTATTACTTTAACTCCCTATGTTAATATTTCGTATTTTAAGTTAACGAAAAATAAAAAATCATAGTTGCAATCATTCAAACAGAAAGAGTTAAAGTGATACCATTGAATAGTTAAGAGAGTTTATTTGATACGCTTATTTAGTTTAAGGGGTTTATTTGTACACTTATTTGACTGAATGCTAACAGAAGAGGTTAAAGTAATATCAACTAATAATTAAGAAATTATTTTGTACATTTCTTTAGTTTAAAGGGGTAAAGTAATACACGATCATAATATAAGGGGTGCTCTTGTAAATTTTTCATTATAAAATGGAGTGAGTAGGAGAGATGGCCGGAGATGGTGGCGTTAACCTTCGAATGTTTTCTTTTCAAGATTTCTATAATTGAATCACATAAATTATAATAAAATATAAAGTTTGTTTTCAAAATCGTATTAGTCGTTTATTTTTTTTAGGATAAATGTCTTTCGGCCATGAAATTATCGGTATTCAATTATTTTAATTTTTATGTGTGATATATTCTCCGTATAGTCTATAATATGCAAGTGTGATTCGTACCATTAAAATAATCTATCAAAACATCATAAAATAGAAACAGAAAAATCTCTATTTATTTAAAAAAATGGAGAGAACTTGAATGAGATTTTATTATTATTATTATTATTATTATTATTGTGTGTGCACGCGCTGAGTAGAAAACTTTAATGATGCTACAATAATATTGAAAGTATGTTTTTCGATTTGTGAAAAGGGTTTTTGATTTTTAAGGTAGTTTAACAAAGACCAACTCAAACCTAACAGACGGCTAGTCAACAACTGTTTTGGAGTTTCATTCATTTAATAATTTAGTAGATAAACATTTTCTTAATTAATTAATGGACGTTTGATTAATTACTTTTGTTTAGAGTTCATTTGGCAACTTGACATAAAGCCGACTTTTTTACTTTAAACCACATTAAGTTAAAAAGTCAAAAAATTCGTTTAGTTAGAAATATAGTGACTTTTAAGCCACTAAAAAGCTAAATAAGCTCAATGTAAAATTTCATGATTGCTTTTCAGCCTAAGTGAGTTGGGGTATAAGTGTTTGGTTGGAATTTGAGTAATTTTATATGTAGAATGGTAAAATAAAAAATTATTGTGAGAAAAATAAAAAAACTTAAAAATAAATAAGTTAAAAGTTAAGGGTTAAAAAACAAAATTTCTTGACTTTTAGCTTAATTTTTGGCTTTTGAGACTTTAAGACAAAAGCTAAAAAGTCAACTTTAACCCGGCTTTAAAGCTGGGAACCAAATGAAAGCTTAATATAATTTAAGGTATGTTATTATAGTTTGATGGCATGATTAAAATCTCTTCCATAAGAAACTTTTATCCGTTGCTATTTAGAGTTCATCGAATTTGTTATTCATGCAAAATAAAATAAAATTAATATGATACCTCTAAAGTTATGGAACTGGATTATATCTTTTTACAAATAATATTTAAAAAATAATTATAGCTAAAATTATCGAATCAATTTCATTTTTTACATAAATAACAAAGTTGACGAATTCTATATAATGAACGAATTTAATCATAAAAATATATTCCAAAATTATGACCATTCAAGGTGTTGTGCCTTTTCTGCACAGCACACACCCCGTATGGGTATTTTGTATAATTGAAATTATGTACTTATAAATTATAATTAAAAAATATAATTATACATAATTTTAAATTGAAGCTACAAATATTGATACAATTCTAAACTTATAGCATCAAGTATGATATAATACTAAATTTAAGTATTTATTACTAGCTGAGAAGTATATAATACATACTTTTACAAAAATACCGAGATTTTAGATATTTAAAACAACCATAAAGTTTTAAAAGTATTCTTCTATAATTGGACATGACGAAATTTTCTATTTTAAAAGCTTTGCATTATAGTATTATTATCAATTTGTAAAAAATGTCTCTCATTATGTGTATAATACCAAATTATCACTTATTTAGGCTCTGTTTGTTTTAGCAGAAAATATTTGCTGAAAAATATTTTTCACATTCTCTAATATTTTGTACGACGAAAATTAAAAATCAACGTAAAATAGTTTCCAAGTCAATGAAGAATAAGTTAATTTTCGTGAAAAATATTTTCTATTTTTTTAGGACAGGAAACGTTTTTCACCCTTATCAACAGGTAGGGGTGGGCATGAGTCAGTTTAGGACGAGTTGGACTGTAACCCAGAATCGAACCGAACAAGATCGGTTCTTAAGAAATAGATTCAGAACCGAACCATTCATACTTTAGAACCAACCAAACCCAATCCATTTTAACTCGGGTTGGTTCGGGTTAAACCGCGGTTCTATGATCAAAGTGGGATTTAAACTTCAATTCATTATTCAAAATTCAAAGAATGTGCAAAAACAATTGGAATACCTCCAAGTTATTTCAATAGGGGATAAAAACACCTTCTTTTTTAGGAGTTAAAGAGTCACAATTTTAAATAACACAATTTTAAAATAAGGAAGTATTCCTTATTTAAAATACATTCACACAAAACTATCAAACTTTACAGACGAATTGTACAAGAAGAATTGCCATCTCATATTAATTGGTTGCACCCATATGAAACTTTCAATCCCCAAAACTTTGTTAAATAATAGATGTATATAATATGTATAAACACAAACTATGAGCATATTAAGAAGAAAACATGTTTCAAATGTATTGCTATATCACTCACATTTTCTTCCAATTCCCTGTATTGTTTGATCACGTTGAGAGAAAGTGCAGAGAAGTGGAGATTTTCATGACTAAAAAGTAATTAGAGGCTTAGAGCCTAGTGTCTTGACTCCCTCCCTCTAAAAATTAAAATAAATTTAATTTTTATAAATAAATAAATAAATATATATATATATATAATTATATTATTATATATAATATACCTCCGAGTCTCGGGTTGGGTTGGGTTGAGAGCTCGTCAACCCGAGAATCGACCCAAGTACATCGATTTCGATTATTATGAACCCAGAACCAATCCATCACCCTAGTAGAACCGAACCAACCCAACCCATAGAAGCTGGGTTGGGTTGGTTCACGGGTTATTCGGGTCTGTTGGACACCCTTGCCAACAGGGATCTAGGGATCGAGTGTCGAGGGGTTTGGGGTTTTGAAGATCTGGGGTGCCAGGGGTTCTGAGGATTCGGGAGTTTAGGGTTTGAGGGTCCCGGGGGTCTGAGATCTCAGGGGTTCGAGCTATCTGGGTCTTGGAGGTGTGGGGTCTCGGAGGTCTTGGGGATCCTAAGGGTCTGTGGTCCTTGGGTTTTTGGGGTTCGGGGTTTGGGATCCTGAGAATTTAGGGACCCTAGGGGACCAGGGGGTTCGGGTTCTTGAGGGCTTGGGGTTTCGGGGGTCATGAGGGTCAGGGGTCCCGGGATTCTAGGGTCTCGGGGTCTTAGGATCCCAAAGATCTGGGGTCCTGGGGAATTGTCAAAAGGGTTGTCACACAAAATTTATAAAAAGCATGTTGTTAGGATGGATCTTTTGAGTAACATGTAATAAGCATAATTAAAATTTTAATTAGGTGATTTCTAGTACTTGATACTATATTCTGCGCAATAAAAACTTATTTTTGCTTTTTTCTGTATCCAGTTATGTGTGCATATATTATGTTGGATGATTGACAAACATGAAAGTTTTGACAAGACAAATAGCATGGGTTGTTTTAGGTTATGTAACTTATATTATTTTCCTATTCTGGACTGGGTTACTCATGGTCATCAATGGTATGGTATATAGAAGAAAATGTGAAATAGATGTTACATAACTGCTATGACTCACATTGATGATATCACTTAATCGCATTATTATAGTTTCTAATTAGTGTGAATCTATTAGCTAGTTTTTGAAAAATTCATGATCACGTGTCAAAATTTTATGTGTGAATTCTAACAAGTCAAAATAAAATAAACAAATGCATATTTTAAAAAATAAAATATGCCTTGCATCACAATCGGCTTAATGGGTTAAGTGAGAGAATGTTAAATTTGTGAACTTTTTGATGGCACATTAGCCTCACGTTTTTATATATTTTAATTACACTTGGATTCTACAATTATTAATAAATCAATTAAAGATAAGATTCATCTAATCTATTAGTGTTTAACTTGAAAAAGAACTCTTTTAGGATAAGAAGAAAACTGTTGATGAATAGGAATTTTTTTAAGATTTATCTTCTGTGCCCTCTCCTCTCCTCTATAAAAGATAAGTTAACCATCTATTACAGATATCAATTTTTCATCAATTATAGTATATAGTTATTTTAAAAAGTTAGAAACTGAAAAAAGAAGATGAGCCAAAAATTAAGAATTTCAAGTAAGGATTTTTATTTGATTAGTTAATCAAATACCAATGGCCGCGAAAGGTACATTTATAATGTTCAATATTTTTCTTGAAATGTATTAGATTCAAGATCATGTATATTAATTGTTTCTCATAATATTATATAAAAAAGTATATATTTTTTCCAATAGCTTTTTCATAATTTGGTTAGGTAAGGGGTCTCTTGAGTTTTTTCTCTAGTGGTGGTTGGGTTATGGGTTTTGACTCTGTTAAATCTAATTCGATCAATAAATATTTAATTTTATAGATTTTAGATTTATTATAAGATTAGATTAGTTTTTGTTTTGATGTTTTTGTGTAAAAACTATGTAATTTGGGTTGATGCGGTTTAATTGATATATTTATATTCTTTTGAACTTTAAATTTATCAAAATACATATTTAAAAAAACAACTATTTTAGTTGACAAAAAATAAAATGACAAAAATAAAAAAAAAGGTCTAAAATAGATAAGTTTAGACCGTCAAACTGAACTACACTCACCCGTAGACCCGTCAAACTGATAGATCCAAAATTACTGAATTGACTGGTTGGTTACATGGGACAAAATTTAAAATCAAATTCTTATAATCTAGTGATGGATTAGAGTTTAACTCGACCTAACCTGACTCAAGAACACCCGTAGCAACGGCAAATTGGGTAATAATGATTGGGGTTGCAAATTTGTTTAGCAACGGTGTATTGTCGTCGCAAATGTTTGCCACATGAATGCAACCTTTTGTGACGGTAATAAACTAAGCGATGCAAAACACTTTTAAAGAATCCTTTTTTTTTTCTACAACAGATATACCACCACAAAAAGACTTCAGCGACTAAACTGGTGCTGATGCAAATTAAAAATAATAATTTTTTTAATTGCAAAGAGGCACATCAAACAAAAGCTACACTTTTAGCAACAATGTAATACCGAAGCAAAAGAGGTATATACAACACAATAATATAACTTTTAGCGACAAACACGTGCCAACGCATAAAAAAAGTAAGTATTTAAAATTGTATATTTATTCAACAATTCATGCTTAAAATCACTTTTAGCCATATAAGTAAAAAGTTTGTTTAATAAACCGAAAGAGTGACTTTAAATCAAAGACAATAAGTCAACAATTTTAGCTTAAAGTGACTTTAAGCTAAAAGAGACGTAGGATAAAAAACTATTATAATATTTTAAAATTTATTTTTATATAATTTTATATTCAATATAAAACTTAGTTGATAGATTTTGACGACTAAATTTTAAAAATATAATTTTTATAAAAAAAACTGGTATGTGTAATAAAAGTTATGATATCTTTTAAAAATATATAAAATTATTTTATGTAAAAAAAACTAACTAAAAGGCCAAAAGCTTTTGAATTCTCAAATGAAATTTTTTGGCTTTTTAACTTTTAAGTTAAAAGATAAAAATTCGAGTTTTAAGTCCTTTACCAAATGAAGCCTAAATGGATGATGCTCTTTATTATGACATAATAATATTGTGATACAAAAATATCCACCCTGTTTATTCTAGGGTCATAAGTTCTAGAAGGGAACTTGAAGTGTTCATTCCAAATATTGCAATGCCATGTGGGCTAAATAACTTGTTGTACTTGTTATATATTCTATTCAAAACCCACAGTTTCCTTTGCTAATTAGTAATTTACATTTGAGATCTTATACAAACTCATCAAGTGGTGGCATCTTTTTCCAAATAGCCAATTATTTTCTAATAAAAAAGTCAAAATTTTTTAAAAGTTAGTCATTCGATAAATTAGTTTTTAAATTAATAATTTTGAAATGAGCCGTCTCGGTAAAAAGTTAATTCTTTTGGCTTTCGATTTAAATTGAACAATTTTATGTTTATATATAGTGCTCGTTTGGTAATCTGGATGAAAGTCGATCATTTTGCTAAAGTTGCTTTAAGTCAAGAAAAAATAAAAAATTAATTTGACAAAATTTGTAGTGACTTAAATGCTAAAAGCTTATTTGGTTTAGTATAACTTTAAGTGAAAAGACAATAAAATAATAAGCCAAAAAGCTTAAAGCCAAAAGAAAATTGTTGCTTATTTTTTTTTCACATAATACT